>OY754333.1:147493931-147788434 GCA_963573305.1 Pyrrhosoma nymphula
TAGTAGCTGCCATATTCATTCTCTCATCCGGATGCTTCACAAAGATCTAACAATATTCACCAACTAACTGAAAATTCACGCACAAATCATCCCATAATTGTTTTTGGATTTGACTATTTTCGTGGTATATAATCGCCTAGCCCTCTGCATTAATAGAAAGTTTACAAATATGGACCACGCCATACTAGCCGATACTAGGCCATGCTACTCCCAAAAACGGGCAGCTTCCAATGCCTTAGCCCGTCAGCTTCTTATGTGCCCCTCGGCAAGGATGAATTTGACAAAGAAATGAATGATGAAAAATAGCCAATGCAAATGGTTATTCACCGGGGATGATAGGAAAATTTAGTTTGTAAATGCTTCCGTACGAAACTAAGCATTGTTGGATCTATTCTGTATATTATGTGAGAATGGCATGTACTTCTTAAAGGAACACCGCCTGATGAGCCTAACTCTCCTGTGGACTTGATTGTAATGTATATTATAGTTGATAAGTCGTATTTATTTATATTGTATTCTCTTTGAATTCCAATTATATCCGTAATTCTCTCATATTCAATGTTATAAATGTATGACTTCGTTTTGTAAATGTCTGAGTAATAGTATCTGTATTTCAATTTTTAACTTATTTTTTTATTTAAACTATTCATGTGTAAAGAACTGACTTGGTAATAGCAGTGTAACAAACAAAAATGGACAAAAATTTCTTTTGTCGTTTTCTGAAAAATGAACAGTAAATAAATTTGCCATTTGCCTGGTAAATGTGGCACTTGAGATGGATGACCTTCAGCTAGTTACTGACTGAAATTCGTTCGCGTCATTTTAGGAAGACTTGCTCAATTTCTTGATCAACCCTCGTGCTTCTTATAAATATTAAGGCTCTCGTTTCTCCAACACCTCCAGAAAGTTAACTTTCCTGATGAATCACTCCTATTTCCTGCCGTAAATCTTTCATTCTGTGGTATTTATATTCATTTTTACTTGTCAGCGTTAGCATTCACGAGCTGAACTATACATTCAAGGCATATGCACAGTTCATTTAACAATTTTTTTCACTTTCAAAATTCAGCTCTCAGGGAAAATGGATGGAAATCGTTCTATTTTGAAGTATTTATACAAAAGTTACCATTTTTGGATTCTTTGCCCAAGAAACTAACTTAGAAAATGCCTATTGGCCTTCAGGGCACTGAAGTTGCTGAATTATTCCTATTACCTGCCATAGAGCTTCGTTCATGTGGTATTCATGTTCCTTTTTACTTATCACTGTAGGCATTCGAGAGCTGAACTGTGCATACAAAGCATATGTACAGTCCTATAGGGCAAATACCGGGCCGAAACCTTCCACGCAGGAGATGCACCCATTTTACTCCACTCCTGTGAAAATTTTTCCGCCCTGAAGAGGCTAAGGCCTATAGCGGGGCCCCCATTTACTCTTGTTTGCTTCTTTTGTTTTGTTACCATTTGTTGTTTTGTTAAGTTTGTTCTTCCTTTTCATGAATTTGTAAATGTGGAAAAAAACACTTTTGAGTTGAAATAAAATCATTTCACTTTTTTTTGCTTTCGAAATTTAGCTTTTTGGGAAAATGGATGGAAATCATTCTACTTGTAGGTATTAATATAAAATTTTATATTTTCGAACTCTTATGCCCAAGAAACAAGCTTAGAATATGGCTATTGGATTTCAGGGCACTGAGGCTGCAGTGCTCAAATCCTCCTCCCTCTGTTATTCTATTCCAGGGGTGGTAAACGATCCCTGTCTCGAGGCAAGGTGGCTGACTCATTGGCTGAGAAGGGCACCTTAGCCACTTCATCCTCCGTTCTAAAAGGACTCACAATTCACGGCTGCCTCCGCTCGCTCTCGCCCTTCAGTGGGCGTCAATGACCCCTCGTTGGCGCCCCCCATCCCCCACGCCTCTCCCCTGGACCCCCCACCCCCCGCTCATACATCCTTCCTCTCCTGTGCTCAGTGCGACTTGCAGTCTTTAAGTCTTTATAGTCTTTACCCCACGTCATCTGACTTCTACGCAACCCCTTGAAACAAGGCGGCTCTAAACTCTCGATTTGGGAAGGTCACGTTCTTGTCATGGCTAAAGAAAACTTGCAAGTAATATTGTTGAAAAAATTATAGCTTCTTTATATAAAGCACACTCCTTTACGGTAGCTAGATGTTATTAATACCCTTTTTCTCTTTTTCATTTCGGAAATAAAACGATAAATTGGCAAAACATGTTAAATGGGGGTCGTGATATCCCAACTCCAGATGACACTCCTGTTTGAAGGAGTTAGTTGTTCTCAATTCTAGAATTAGGCATGCTAAAAACCGGTATTGGACTCGAAACTACTTTTTGACCACCTCAAATAATTGTTCCTTAGAAAAAGCCAATCCACGTCAGAGGTTTTTCATTGAGGGCCAAGGTCTGAGAGGTAAATTGTACGTGAATAATTGACCAATCATTTAGTGAATGAGCCTCCACGCCTATTTCGAACTATAGCGAATGATGGCATACATTTATCGCTCGAATTCATATGCGATATCCTTCCTGCTTACGCGTGCATGTTACTTCGTTTATCATCATAGTATAACTTACCTAGGATTGGTATAATGCATCCCTCCATTCCTCCCTATCCCATGCCAGTTCCTTCACTTCCCTATGGTTCTTCTTCCCCGTATCCCTCTTGACTTGCCCCAAGTACTACTTGTCTCTTGGTCTTCTTCCTCTGGGAACTTTACCTTCAATTTTTCACTCCAATATGCTTCTTATGTAATCGTTGTGTCTCATAACATGGCCAACCCACCGTGTTCTTCTTTGGCGTATGGTGCTCCACAGTGTCCATTCTTCTCCAATTCTTCTGTATACCTCCTCGTTTCTCACCCTATCCGTCCATTTGATGTTTAGCATCCTCCTCCAGCACCATGTCTCGAAGGCTTCTATTCTTTTCTGGTCAGTTTTTCCAGTGGTCCATGCTTCTGATCCGTAGAGTGCCACTGCCCACACGAATGTTTTCACGTACTGTATCCTTGTCTCCAGTCTTATGCTCTTCGAGCAGAGTAGCGGTCTTTTGGCCATGAATGCCGTTTCGTCTTCTTTTTAAAGAATAAGTTAATTGTAAGCCTACATACTAGTTTGCTTTGTGCTGATTGTAGTTCTCTTGCAGCACTTTGATGCAGTTGTTTACTTTTAACTGCAATACGATCTAGAAGCGTGACACTTTGCGGCAATACGTGTTCTTTGTCTGTCGAGAACGCAGAAATGCAACAGATGTACTTGAAGGTTGCTGAAGATGACCACATTTTTTCGATTTTAAAGGCCTCTTCTTCCAGAAGATAACGCCTTCATATTTTGTTCATAATTGGCTAATATTTTTTGACCGTTGTATCAGCCATCGTGATTATCATGAATATAATTTATGCCGCCCATCTTCCAATGCAATGTGAATATAATTTGTGTTCTTCCTGCATTTATGTATTTCACGTATGTAGTTTAGTTGGATAACTGTGCATGAGTGACCTAAATTAATTCCTAGTCACATTCCTATTAAATCATCAATTCTATCATAAATTTATCCCTAATAGATACTTAGGTTGATAAAATGCAAGGTCTCCTTCAGTTAAATGCTGCAATCACTCTGATGTTTTAAGACCCCTTGGCTTTCACTGCCGTTTTTAGGGTAAGGGTTAATGCAAATAAATTTGACTTCTTAAAATAAAAGATATAAGGTTTATCTAAATTCTTAATATATTATAATCGAAAAAATGTTTCACCAAGCTAACAGTTTTTGAGCTAAAGTAATTCTCTAGTTCAATAACATTGAGATAACCTAACGATAAAAATGTTACTTCATTCAATGACTCGACCAACTAGTTACCACCCTGAGATTTAACTCATTACAGTCATTGGATTTTACCACCAGCGATCAAGCAATGTACTCAACTCATACATTCTACCAATTTTCCGTTATTTTTTCCACGGATTTTCATCTAATATTTAAATGTTCGTCAGCAATGATTTGTTCAACTAATCTTAGTCTTTCAATGAGTAGTACTACACTACAATGTTTTTAGGCTAATGATTAAGAACGTACTTGCTCACAGATGTTGACCGTTTGTGTCCGGTGCCTTTAGTCCTCATTAAAATCGTGAGGAATTATGATGCTTGTCCCGTCTTTTTATCGAATGCCTGCCATCGCGTTTTCTCGATTTCTCTTCACACCCAGAATACCTTGCATACATTTTCTTTTAGGTTCACCTTAAATTATTCGAATCGGAGAACTCCGAGGTCTGTTGCGCTCGATCGTAAGTAACCCAAGCGATCGCAAATTCCGCGCGGAACATGATTATTGTCATTCGAGAAGCAAGGAGTCTTGGAGATACGCGGGTTACTTCGGACGGGTTATCGGTCGTCCATTGTCCGGCTGTGTGGCTGGCCGACCGCCTTCGACGTCGTTTTTCCTGAGAGAGAGAGAGGAATAGAAGAGATCGGGAAGGAGGATGGGTCAATAATAAAAAAGAAACAGAGGAGGAGTGAATTGCGTCGCCCGCAGAGGAAACGGGGAGGGGAGGAAACAATCGAGAGGCGACGCCCGTCGGAGGAAGGCGGCCCTCAAAACTTCACCAGCACGCTTCTTATGAGGAGCAGGGGCGACGCTCACTTCTTTTCCATTCGCTGTGTGCCGCGTGACGGTCGCTTCTCGTTGCTGCTCTCCATTGCACGCGAGCGCTGAATGCGTTTAAGATAGCCTCCCGTTCTTCTTCTTCTTCCCTCTCATTTCTCTGCCTTTCTTATTTCCCATCTGCTCGTCTTCCACCCCCCCCGAACTGTTTCAAGGGAGGCGTGCGGCTGAGTCGACTAAACATTCGCCCACGATCTTCTTCCCCTCTTATTCTTTCTCTCTCTCTTACCCTTCCTTCCTCTCTCTGCCTCTCTCTCCCACCTCCCCCTCCACCCTCCTCCCTCTTCCTCTCGTGAAAAAATAAAACGCTACGAGGATACTGCGAAATTTGTCGCCCGTTAAAAAGGCCGAGGCTGGCGCCACCCGACGCCCACGGCAGTCTTGCTAACTAGTTCTCCCCCACCCCCTTGTCTCCTTCAGCCTTTTCTTCCCCTTCCCCCTCCCTCCCCCCTCCTTCCATCTTCTCCGCCTTCTTCCTTTTCTTCCTCGTCCCGACACTTCTCTGAGTCGCCCACCACGTCTCCTGCCTTCCTTCCCCACGCATCGCACTCACACACATCGGACACACAACCTCCCCTCAACCTTTCAACGTGTACGACACGAAAACGGCTAATTTCCGAATGTGCCAAATTTTGTAAGCAATTTAACTAATTCTCTCTCAAAAATATATCTGTTTTTAACCCTTTAACTGCTCCCATTGGCGATTTGAAGTATGGTTTATGGTTTTAGTAAGAAAAAGTTCAACAATTCGTATTCAACAGTAAAATCAGACGATAATTGCTCATTGTAAATTTTAAAACTAATTTTCCTTTTAATAAAAAGTGACAAATATTAAAATTATGCAAAAATTTAGAAAAAAAAGTTTGCGTTTGGGGAGAGCTATATTTCAGATTATTTGCGCAGTTAAAGGGGAGGGAGTTGGCTGTTCCGGAGTGTATTTGGGAAATGCTGCATTCAAATAACTAATACGTCACCGTTATCACGTTTTAGTTTCGTAACCCTGGTTTACTTCACCCCTTTCTACTTTCCCATTTCATTATAGTTTACTTTCCTATTAATAGCTTCCAACTTTTTTTCTGTAAGAATTTGCTCCTTCGTCCTATTGGTCCCTTGAAGGCTATCCTAATTCATGATATCCTAGCCAACATCTCCGAATTTCTTGTTTCATATTATCCTTACACCTAGTAGACGTTAAAATATACATTATCTAATATGTTCGTATTTATTCGCTGAAAGATATGGGTTTGGTGTCAATTGTATTCTTTTTCGTGATTTATTAAAATTACAAATGGCACCAGATAAAATTTAAGCACAAGCACTAGTCCCCAAAAATATCTTGTTATTAATGAAATATATTATTATAAATGAAATCCTTGTTGCAATTAAATGTCTCGATTTGTTTCGGTGATCTGAATTGGTGGATAATTCATTCTTAACAGTCATAATATTCTACTGCAATCGTCAGAATAAATATAAAAATTAAACGAATTTGCAAAATTTTCATTGAATAAATCATGCGTCTAAACTGGATTGCAAACATATATCCCTCGCATATGCGCCTAGAGCTTAAATTAATTGGGCAATCTAGGAATTCTGATGTTTATTTCAGTGTGTATTTAAGTGGAGGAGAGTCATTTCGAGTAATTTACCGCGAATTAAAATTCTACCAAGTACTTGTATATCCATACGTTTTGCACCACAGCCTACGAGGTTAATTCCGCTCCTAAGCAACCCAGTTCACACATACAACACGCATTCGGCAGTATCAAAGTACAACCTTCTGCGGGAGAAGTCTCTACGGTAACTTTGGCGGGAATCAACCTCTGGAATGAAACCTACATATGTGCGAATGTCACCTTGGGAATAGCATCCGCCTTGAATTTCATTCAATGTCAGTTCGAATTCTGAAGCCACACATTACAAGCCACAGATTGCATATTTCCACGAATATTTTCGAAAATTTTGTTAGTTTCCCAAATTCACAATTTTTGTTCGTCTACCTGTATAGCATAGTAGTAATGCATGTGTAAATTAATCTTTTTTAGACAATGTGGCAAATATATTTTACGTTTCCACGGATCACCTTAAAGTGCAAGCCCATCGTGTAAACTTACCTTCAACCCTCATCTCAGAGAGACCAAGTCGAAAACCATGCCTGTTGTGGGAATCCTCAACAGATTCACTGAAATGTTACACCCCATAGCACTAAAATAGGATCATAAATGGCTGCGTACTCCCCATTGTCGAGTACTGCTCATTAATTTGGTCAAATGTCTGTCCCACCAGCTTAAAACTCTTGGAGCGTTCCCTTCAATTTTTCACCTCTATTGTCCGTCACCGTGTTCCCCACCTGCGTAGCACATCCCATATACAAACAATGCCATCTCTTGGCATTTCCCCTTAGTCAACACGCCGAATAATCCGTGGCTTAAATTTCCTCCATTCTGCTAACTTCGGCAATTTCCGATACTTCCTTTTTCCATCCCTCCATATTCATAGCCGCAAAAACCCGCAGCAGTGACATCCTTCACATTTCTAAATTCCGCCGTCTTCCACTCTCCCGACGTTCTCTTTTCTGCAGAAAATATTCAACGTACTTCCTCCTTTCACCCCTCACCCCTTACTTTGACCCCTCCACCTCCCGTTACTCCTTTACCACTCGAATTAAAAGAATTCTTGCCTCCTTATGTAAACGGTTTGTTCTCCCTTGTGTTTAATTGTACGAGCCACCATTACTGTAATTTTTTCTTGATTATATTTTATTCTTGATGAATAATTTATTTACTTGTTATATATTCAATGTGATAGGACATTTATGGCTGTTTTTTATGTTTTAATAAATAAATAAATTAATAAACGTTCAACGGATCACCTTAAAGTACAATCTGCGTGGCTTGGGACCACACCTTAACGGGTGGACAGTACCTAAACATGACTGGAGTGGAGGTGAGTTTCCCGGTGCGTTGTCTGATGGCTGAGACGTGAAGTGGAGCGAAGAGGGAGCAGGGAGGGCAACCCTGCCTCATCGCCTCCCAACTCTTCGTCCACCTCCTCGTGGTCGCGTTCGGCGGCTACGGGCGGCGGTGGCGTGGGCGGACGACCAGACGCGGTCATCGAAATGAGTTCGCGGCTAGGCGAGACCACAATAGTCCCCGTCACCATATACACTGTATGTGTACTCGAACGAAGCCCGGGAGGTGCTTCCGGTGGACCCATCGAGGCTCGCATATCTTTCCCTCCCCCGTGGCGTCTTTCGCGGCGACGCGTCAGAAAAAAAATCTCCCCTCGCGCTCGCAAACCTTTTGGCGCGGAATCTACACCTCCAGCAGCATATGCGCTTCTCTAAATGATTTGACGCTTCTACCGGGAACGATTATATCGGTGAGTTTATGATCTAGCAAGGGGGTAGAGTGAAGTTTTAAAATAAGGTAGTAAATGATGCGATTTCCATATCAGTATGTCATTAGTACAGAGCAAAGAGTGCTGTGAGGTGGCCGTAAAACGAACCAAGGTCAGGACGGAATTGAAGGTACTAAATGAATATACGTCCCATGCCGGAATGTGCGAAACTATATATATTTTTTTAAATTGCGCAGCGAAATATTTTATGTTATTTGCCTGGAATGTGTTAGCAATGGAAAAGTATTCAAGTAGAAAAACAAGCCACCGTACAGATTAAGGTAAATTAATCGCATTAAGGAAATATTTTATTAAAATAACGAGGCCAATTGAAACGAAAAATCACTATTTGGATTATTACTAAAAACGTACGTGAATTTACGAATTGAGTCGTGACATATTATCAATTAATGGACACACTGAAATTTAATCACTCGATCGTTTCATCTCATCCTTTCTGAATGAGTTGGTTTTTTGAAAAAAAAATATACACATTGAAGAAAAACGTTTATGTTAAAATTTTTGAACTTTTCCACAGCATTTCATTGTACCTCATGGTAGTCATCATGAACGAAAACTTAGCAAACTAGGGCAAGGAGGTCAGATCTGTCCTCTACCCACTTGGAAGGAATGCTAAAGTTTACTACCGAAAGAATCTCCAGGATATCGAGCTCTTAAAATTCTTCAAATAGTCGAATATCTAAAGAGGCCCCAGTCCATTATTCAAGGCCCCGTTCACCATTGGATAAGAGATGGCGCAAGAAAGGAAGAATGTGCTCTACATCATCTTATCCTGAACGATCGAAAAAGTGCTCTGAAAGATGGGATGTGCAAAAAGCTTAATCATTTGAAATGAGGGCTTGCGTGAAGGGAAATCAAAGGGAAGAGGGCTTGAATAGTAATTAATCTCGGAGATATGTTGACCTAACGAACGGATGTGGCTATTCCATACTTCAACGATCTTCTTGATGAATAAACCAAAATACTTTTAAAATATTTAGATCTCGCGGAAGCTTGAGCATTTCTAGAAAATGAATTTTGGTTGAGTAGAGGATTACAGCACCATGGGCATTAATCTTATTATAAATTAAACGATAAACAAATTATGAAAACTCATTATTTGTTTTAAATTATATGATTTCTGAAATCAATAATACATAATATGTTGAACTAGACAGCCCAATGACGATTGATTAAAAATTAATATGATATTCACAATGCTTGAGTTTGCAAATAGAGATATGAAACCGCAAATAGAGGGAAACACTTTATATTTATATTGTGCTTTGCTCAAGAAAAATGTCTGGTTTTTTTCCTCTAATTTTTATAAATTTCTTAAATGCTTTTCGGGTTGCCTGCTGCCAGCATCCAGCTTTCACATTGTCCCTGGCCACATTAAATCTCCCCTGTCCCATATTGAGACACTCTGCCGGTAGGATTTTCAATTACCTTTATACAATACTTTTACCTTTGTACTACGACTCACCTGGCCCCGATGGTCTTAACTCCAGGTTCATTCACAACTGTGCTTCCTCCCTCTCTTTACCTTTAATCTTCTTGTTAAATCGCTGCTTCCTCTTGGAACGTTTTCCCCTCAAATCGTAAACCACCAGCGTTATTCCAATGCACAAATTTGGACCCAAATATGACGTCTCCAACTACCGTACTTTTATTTAACTTCCTATCCATTCTTCCGTTTGCGCGAGAATTTTTCTTAACCAAATGAACCGGACCTACTTCATGTCTCGTTTTCTCTTTTCCCGCCAGCAATGGTTTACTTCATGCTTAATTGACCTTGCAGTCAATGCCTTCGAATTTTTGGCACAGAATGACTACCTCCTCCTCGACTTTTCTAAAGCTTTCGACTTCCTTCCCATCGCCCACACTTTTATAAACTCAGTCAGCGGTTTGTTATTCATGTTAATTTTCTCAATCTCATATCTAGCTTCCTTTGTAAAAGAATCCTGTGGGTATTACTCTCCATTGACTCTTCTTCATGGTCCCCTGTAGCGTCAGAAGTACCCCAGGACAGTGTCCTTGGACCATATATTTTAACTTATTCAATGACGACCTTCTTCCCAAGCCCATACCCTTCTCTACGCTCATGACTGCGAGATATTCAAGCAAGTTCATATTACATCTACATCTACGAAGTACCGTGCAAGCCACCACTAGGGTGTGTGGCACGGGGTGATTCCACACGAGGCATGCAGCACTCGTCGTCTTCTCGTCGCATTTTCCTAATATTATTTTAATAAATCCCAATTTGCGACTAGCCTGTCCGCAGATTTCCCGGACGTGTTTCCCCCAAAACAGGTCCTGAGTACAAACCTTACAAACCTCTGACTTTCATGATTTCATGATACCATAATTAAAACCTAAGCATGTCACAATGCCTATTTGGAAACTGAATTTTAACCCAAGTAAGTGCACTGCTCCTTTAAGCTAAAAAATGTTTACTTTGACTACGCAATCAAATTGTCGCGTGAGATTTTCTCGTCTCCATTGACTTGTTTCGGAATAGCAAGAAGCGGCTGCTAATGTCTCCCTTATGTGGGTAATTGGGGAAGGAGAGGCTGACTTCTGAGCGCAGGTCCGATTTTAGGGAATGGAAGGGAAAGAAGGAATAAACTATTTCTCTTTTAAAGCATGTAGTTAATTGACCAAAAACACATTAGGGGTGGGAAAAAGATGAGGATGGGGGAGGAAGGGTGCCGGTCGTTCGTTTCGTAGGTCGGCGGCTGCAGGATGTCTCTCGGTGGGCAGGGCATGGCCTCCGGCCGATCTGGAGGTGGACATCACGTACTAGCGTGGCAGGTGGGAGTCTTCATGCACTTTCCGTGGGGTGTTTTGGTAAGGCATACTCACTTGGTGCAGTAGCATCGCTTATATGCGCCTCGGGGCGTGGGTGAGGGTCACTTCCAATCAGCCTAACCCTGGGCGAGGAATTTTCCTCGCAATCCTTCCACTTGTTCCCTACGTCTCCCCGTACCCCCTTTTTATGCCAAGGGTTTTGGAAGGTGGGGCGCAGTAGTTAGAAAGGCATGCTTCGATGCCTGGGGAGAACTTAGGAAGAGGCGGAAAGCCGATGACAAATATGTCTCACCAGGGACTCAGAAGACATGCACGGCTTCAGGGTAAAAAATCTATTTCCCTCTTCGGTCAAGGGTTGGGAGAGTGAAGAGGATGGGGAACGGACGATGCACGTTTGGGCATTTAAAGAAATGTCGGGTATCTCTTTCCTTACTCGCAGAGCGAGGGCGATGTGAGGGAAATAATGAGGGAGAGGTATCGAAGATTATTTCCGAAGCGGCGTGGTTCAGAGTGCGGGGATCTTTAGTGTCCCTGCGCTCGTTGACGTAATTGTGACAACTCTTTGGGACTCTTCTTGTCAGGGTACGCCGAGAGCGGGGCGTTGTGGGAGGAAATGGGTGGGGGGGGAAGAGTGGGTGTCTTCCCAGTTGCTAGGGTTTTCTTATCACTGTCCTCTGTTTGAAACAAGTCTTCCCCTTTTAGTGAGAGCGGTACGGTGTTGAAGGAGTAAGGGCAAGGGTCGGAAGATAGAATCAGGGTCCAGGGCGAATCGGTCAGGGGTTGAGAGGGGTGGACGCCTGGTCGTCAACGAATCTACTTGTCTTCATCAGATGCCCTCCTACTTTTATTCCCTTATCTAGCTCTCCCCATGGCTATATTATAATTTTCTCGGCATACGTGTTAAAACGCAATGGTGACAGCCCTTCGCTTTCCTTGTGACATATAACTGCCCACCCTGGTTCTCCGTTAGCCACCCCCACCATGTCTGGGTCACGCATAGTTTTCGAATCAGTCTCCTATATTTCCCATGCACTCCTAATTTCATGCATCAGTTTTTATCAATGAACTCTCTCAAAAGCCTTTGCGAAATCAGCGAAACAAGCAAAAACGTCCTGATTATATTACATTCCTTTCTATTAGTGACCTCATCACCACAATCACATCCTGAGTAGCCTTTCCGAACTGGTCATCACCTAAATAGTCATTTTCTCTAGCCTCCAACAATTTATTCATGATTCTGACTACGAGTACAACATTTTCCGCATTTGTGATGAAACTATTTGTTCTGTTGTCTTCGATCTGTGAGGCACCATTCTTTTTCGGGATAGGTATAGAAAACTGTTTTCACAAAGTTCTTTGGCCATATTCTGCCTTTTCATATATTACTTATTTGTTCGAAAAATTGCTGAATTTTTCAGTTAATCAGAAGGGATATTATCTACGTCCACAGCTTTTCTTAGTTTAATTTCCCATAGTGCCTTCTCTGTTTTCTCCTCCCTTTCATGTTCCCTATTCCCTCCCCTTGGCTGGTGTCCTTACCCCCCTTCTCCCCTCCCCTTTCCATGTGCCTGTGCGGCGGCTAGGAGGGAAGTAAGGAGATGTAATTCTCTGCGTCTCCGGTCCAAGGTTATCCTTCTCTACTGTTATTTAATTCTCTATATCTAATTTTTCAAAGCTATTACCTCGGTCAGGTAGCTCATCCACGTGTATCCGAGATGAAACTTAACCAGAGAAAAGTAGCATCGTTCTTTCACATTTTCATTGGAGAACCTCCCTAATATTCAATCGATAAATCCTTGTTTCTTTGATGCACCTCCGCAAATGTTTCGCGTGCGTTTCCCCCGCGCTAACAATAAGTCAGAAGTCAAGGAGTTTCTTAAGTATTTCTGACTCCTTTACTACATCTGACTCCTTTTCATTAACTCCTTCCCATTTATAAATATAGCTCTGCTGTGCTTTCCTTCATAATAAGTGTACAACATTGCATTTATTAAGGTTATACTCGAGGTTATGCCCCACTCAAGACACCGCGAGCAAATGCTGTAGAGATCTGAAGAAAGAAGTTTTAAGTCAGTATTTGTCGAATTTTCTCGGTAGGTGACAGCATCGTCTGCAAGCAATCTAATGTTGGTAATTATCCTAAGGCTAATTTCGTTTACATAAATGAGGAATAAAAAAGGGGGCCGATCACGCTTCCTTGAGGTACGCCGGATGTCACTCTAACCACGCTGTAACTAACGCCGCCGATTACTACTTGTTGTTTGCGATCAGTTAGAAGATCACGTATCGAATTCATTATTTTTTCGTTTACACCACATGATTGTGATTATTTGTTTTGTGAGGATCCTTGACAAATTCTTTCCGTAAATCCAGGAACAGCATGTCAACTTGTATTATCGCTTCACTTGATTTTATCATGGAGGAGGGGATCGAGCTGAGTTTCGCATGATATACTCTTCCGTAAGCTCTGCTTACAGATATGGAAGGAGTTTTGATTATCCCGGAAGGTCGTGATACTACTAACAATTATGTGCTCGAGAATCTTGCTAATAAGAGATGTTAACGATATAGGCCGGTAGTTTCCGGTCTGGTTTTTTTCCTGTTTTGAATATTGGAGTGACAAAGGGTTTTCTCCAGTCTTGTGGTACTTTACCTTCGGATAATTACTTGCTAAATATGATTTCTAGAAGTGGCGCGATATGTGGGGCAGGCTCTTTGAGCAGGCCTGAAGGTATCTCTTCTGGATCAGGGGACATATTGCATTCAATTTAGCCTTAGTATTTTATAACGCTATCTCACTACATAATTATGTCACCTATCGGTCCAAAAATGACAGGGAGGTCTATACCATGCATCGTGTCGTTCCTTGTGTATGCACATTCAGAAAAGTAGTTTAATTTGTTGACTATGCATATAATGTTAGTGACTTCTTTGCCACTTACGTCCGTCAAAAAATCTACATACGGAATTTATCCTGAAGTTTGCTTTCGTATGGTCATGATGATATAGGGTTTTCTTCTGATTATTCAATTAGAACTGTTTCTTGAAGTTTTGTGAAGCAGTACCAACATTATCTTTTTGAGCATAGGGTAATGTAGTTTTCCGTAGCCTTAAGTTCCATCGTTTTTCCACCATATTCGGTGGTGTTTTGCAGTAGGTATACTGTGTAAAGTCCTCAGCTTCCTGAGTTCCTGTCATAATTCGTTATTGTACCAGCAACCTTTTTTGCTCTAATGTTTCAGATTTATTGAAATAAATTCATCGAATCTTTTGTGTTGAATATCCAAGAAATATCTCCATGATTCTTCGTTGTTTTCGTTTTTAGTTCTAGCAACGAATTCCGACGGCCGTATTCATAGTTACGTTAGACTACGCCTACGGCAGGTTTAAGGAAGTTAGACTGGCATTGTCGTTGAATTCATATTCATAGTGTCGTTTTAGCGCTGATCGACCTTAGCTACGGCAGCTTTAGTCCGGAGGAAGTTAAACCTATGGAATAATGGTTTAACGTTGAGTTTAAACTCCGTCATTTTGTCTTTTTGCCAGTTTGGTTCTCAGGATACTTAGTTAATTAACTTTGTTTTTATTTAGTTTAATTTTATCGGTAACCGGGTTCATTAATCAGCTTTATAATGTTGTAAGTATAGTTTTTATTAGGTATTATAGCTCGTATTGATTAAATTTGTTTTCACATCGCTTAGTTGTGTTCATTTGTTTAAATTTCGTATGCTGAGTTTTATTCAATCACAATAATATCAATAATATTTCCTACCTTTCATACTTTGTAACATCCTTTTTTTTTACTTTTTACATAGCTAGTTTTAATTTTTTTTAACGTTTTAATGAATAAGTTATTTTAGCGAATTAATTAACTGTTTAGCTAAATTAAATTAGGTGAGTTGCACGAAAGAAAACAGAGTCATTATGTTATATATTCAATAAGGATAATAAACTTCCAGAAAAATAGGAAAATGAAATGCAACACGTCTAAGCCATAAATAATTACAAAAAATGAAATGGAAGATATCCAAATCGCAGGGAGCAGGATTCCGGGCCGATTTCAGTCAGCAAGGAAGTCCCAGAAGCAAGTAATGAGTGATAAAGGGTTCGCAGATAACGCACAACTTCTCAGGAGACCCTAAAAACCAGCTCAGAAATTCCAAGAAATATCCTGCTACTTGACGAATAGCGGTGTTGCCAAGCGTTCCAACCTCGCGCGGTAGGCAAGTCTCAGACTACGTTAGTCCCCGAGGCTACCTCCCTCGACCCAAGCTATCTGTTGAGGTGTGGAAAAGAAATAGGTACAAAATCTAGTCTCTCCATTGAAATCAACTTAGCCTTTATTAACTCTGATAACGTACATACAAACCAAACATATACCACAATGTGTGTTGCTCCCGGCTACATATTTATAAATAAGCGCGTATAGAGTCCATTTACAATGATAAATGTATCACATACTTAACACGCCTCCTTACATTTAATATTTTATTAACACCTCTATCAATTTTATGCATCAAGTTCAAATTTCCAGGTTCAACACACTTCTGAATTTTTCAAACTTTTCCTTACACAATGCTTTTTTGAAAATATCAGCAACATTATCATCAGTATTAATCTTAACCATGTTTATAACATTTTCTTTTACACACTCATGTACATAGTGATAATGAACTTCAATATGCTTCGAGTTCTTCGTAAAGTTACCATACTTTGCTATACTAATTACACCCGAATTATCTTCATATACATTAATTGGATTTATTAATTTAATGTTAAATATTTTCTTTAACTCTCTTAAAAATTTCAATTCACTTACTGCTTCCGACAAAGCTACATATTCTGCAAATGTCGAAGCTTTCGTTACAGACCTTTGTTTCCTCGATTTCCAACATATTATATTACCAAATAATCTTACTACATAACCAGATGTTGACTTTCTATCCAAATGATCACCAGCCCAATCTGCATCCACATAACAATCAATAATATTCACATCTTCATTTCTTTTAAAAGTCAATTTTAGATCTTTGGTTAAATACAAGTATTTTAAAATTCTTAAAGCATATTTGTAATGAGTTTCATTGTAGCAATTTTGGTATCTACTTAAATAGTTTACACTGAAACTTATATCAGGTCTTGTAGCTGAACTTATATATAATAAGGCACCAATTAAATTTCTATAATTAACATTCATTTCACAAATATCAGAGCTTTCAATTTTCAGACTCACTTCCATTAGAGTATTATACAACTTACTATTTTCCAAGTTATATTTGTTAGCTAAGGACTCAATATACTTGGTTTGGCTCAATTTCATTTCACCCTTTTGATCTTCATATTCTATGTTAATACCAAGATATTCTTTAATTTTACCAAGATCCTTCATTCTGAATTTTTCTGACAGTAAAATTTTAATTCTCTTTATTTCATTATTATTTTTACCACAGATTAATAAATTATCAACATAAATTAATAAGTATATTGTATCTTTTCCATTTCCACAAGAATATAAGCAAAAATCCAGATTACTTCTTTTAAAACCTATACTGATCAAAAATTTATGAAGACATTCATACCATACCCTAGGTTTTTTTTTTAAACCATATAATGCCTTCATTAATTTGCAAACCGTGTTTGTACCATCTTCAAAACCCTTCGGTTGACTTCAGATTTAACTTCACCGTTTAAAAATGCTGTCTCAACATCCATCTGTTCAATAAAAAGACTCATTTGGCAACAATATGATAATATAGTTTTTCAAGTTTGCATTTTCACTACAGGTGAGTACACATCATTAATTTCATCAGTTTGCTGAAAGCCTCTTACCACTAATCTAGCCTTATAAGTATCATCAGACTTTTTTGCATACACCCATTTTGCATCCAAAATTTTATTATTATTCACATTTTCCACTAATCGCCAAGTTTTGTTTTTCTTTAAACAATCAATTTCTTTATCCATGGCTTTTACCCATAATTTACTTTCATTTGATTCTATCGCCTCCTCAAATGTATTAGGAACATCAGTTCTACACATATTTACAAAAATGCTACTATTATATACACAATAATCATCTAATCGCTGTGGAGGATTTTTTATTCTTTGAGATCGACGAATTTCAAGTTCATTTTGATGTTCAGACTTTTTGAATCTTTCATTCTCATTTCCATCAGTATTTTCAAAACTTTCATCCAAAGAGTCATTATCAGAATCTCTATCATCTTCATTATTCTCATTATCAGATTCACCTTCGCTTAAACCAATACATTTCTCATTCTCATCAACAATATTAACATGTCTAGCAACTATGACTCTATTATCCAAAAGTACCCTATACCCAACGTCACTGTAACCGATTAAGATTCCCATATCAGCCTTTTCGTCCCATTTGGAGAATCTCTTTTGTTCCGGTTTTCTTACAAAAACTTTACTACCGTATAAACGCAAATTTGAAACATCCGGTTTCTTACCAAAAAATATTTCATAAGGAGTTTTTCTTTCTACAGTATTAGCTAAGGTACGATTTTTTAAATAAGTTGCCGCACAGACTATTTCAGGCCAATGTCTTTTATGTACATTTGCTTCCGCTAATAAACAACGTGACATATCCATTATAGTTCTATTAAAACGTTCTGCGGTTCCATTTAATTCATGTACATAAGCCGGGCAATTGTTAATTACAATACCTCTTTCTTTAGCAAACCTATAAATATTACCATTCAAATATTCTTTACCATTATCACATCTTAGAAATTTGACCTTTTTTCCAGTTAAATTTTCACTTTCATTGACATATTGAACAACGCAATCAAATACTTCTGCTTTGGATTTCATAATATACACTTTAGCAATTTTACTATAATCATCAATAAACGAAACAAAGTACTTTTCATCTTTAGGACCAGTTGTTTGAAAAGGTCCACAAACATCTGTATGAACAATTTCCAAAATATTTTTTGCCTTTTCTCGGTTATTTTCAAAAGGAATATTATGCATCTTATTTTCAATACACGTTTTGCATTTCATAAACTCTGATTCAAGCTCTTTTGGAATACCCTTCAACAATTGTTCTTTACATAAAGTATCTAAATATTTAAAATTTACATGGCCTAGCAAACGATGCTACTTTTCTTTCTGAGACATATTATAAGTGCTTTTATTTGCACTACTTACAAAAGATTCAGCAAATTTTAATTCACTTTTCATAATATAAAAACCATTATATTTCAAAGCGACTGCTGTTACATTACCATAATTATCAATAATTTTTGTCATCCTGCCTTTTGAAACAATTGTATTATTTTCCGTTATTTTACTATAACTAATTAAATTTGATTGCATATCTTTAACATAAAATACGTTTTTCATATCAACCAAATTTTTCTTTCCAAAAGCATCGAAGTAACTCACGACATTACCAATTTTTGTCGCTTTTACAACTCTCTTATCACCCAGATAAACATTTACAGGCTCTTTAGTAACTTGCAATTTTCAAAATATTTTTCATCATTAATTATGTGATCTGTACAACCACTATCCAAAAGCCACTTTATACCATTATAACCTACATTACTTATCTTAGTATTATTAACATGTGCATCATGATGATCAACCGTTGTCATCCATGCGCTCTCTGCATCACTCTTCTGTCCTTGTTGATGTTGTTGATTGGCCTTGAGATGCGTGCTCGGCTGACTGCGGTAGTTCCCGTAGTTTCCACGTCCTCTGACGTGATTTCCCCTGCCGGCTCCTTGTCGGGCTCGTGATGATCTCCATGTGCCTCTACTGCTTGCCGATTGTCCACCAAATCTGCAATCTCTCCGTATATGACCAATTTCGCCACATTGAAAGCACGTTCGGTCCTGTCTGCTCTTGTCCGCCATGAAAACATTAGATTTTCTTCCAAAAGCTTCCTCTTTTTGATGCTTCAACTCAACCATTTGAATTTTACTCTTCACGTAGTCTGCAGTTTGATCTTCCTCTTTTAACATATCAATTAAATCACCAATGTAACAGTAAGATTCTGGCAATGTATTTAACATGTAATTTAACTTCTCTTTTTCGGACACACTCGCACCCGCATTTTTCAGCTCATTGACTATCTTTTCGAAATCACTAAAGAAGGTTGTAGAGTCACTGTAATCCTTTAACCTCAGTTTTTCTAACTTGTTTCGGTACACAATTTGTAAAGCCGTTGACTCTTTTAGCAATAAACTATCAAACTTCTTCATTATTTCATACGCTGTTGATTTATCACACACGAACTCCAGCTGTCTATTTGAAATAGCACTATATATATAATTCATTGCTTTCAGTTCGCTTTCGTCCCAGTCACTACTATCTGCGATTGTCTTGGATCTTAGTATTACTTCTTCGCACTTTTTCAATCTTAGAAACATTGTTATTCTTTTCTTCCACATTCCATAGTCCTCTCCATCAAACACCGGAATTGTAACTTCATTTTTCGCCATTTTATTCGTACACGCATTTCCAACGATAATTCCTATAATAACCATGCTCTGCTACCATGTTGAGGTGTGGAAAAGAAATAGAAGTTCTAGTCTCTCCATTGAAATCAACTTAGACTTTATTAACTCTGATAACGTACATACAAACCAAACATATACCAACAATGTGTGTTGCTCCCGGCCACATATTTATAAATAAGCGCGTATAGGGTCCATATACAATGATAAATGTATCACATACTTAACACTATCAATACCAACTGAAATTAAACCACACTTAGACCGTTCTAAACCGCACTTAGACCAAACTAAGATAAACCGCATAACCCCAGGTTTAACTCGCAATCTATGAATACAGCCGCAAGAGTTAAACTTTCATATCCTCTCCCAAATCACATTTTTCGAAAAGGCAAACTTTTCGTACCACGGCAGTAGTGTTAGGTACTAATCCTCCCGGGATATACCTTGAGTAAAAGTGCCATCGGTGTACCCAATTGAATGTTGAAAGACCATGCGGGGAGAAATTCTCACTTTTGGCTTCTCCAATTCAAAGCCTTTTCGTTTTAATGCATAATGCCACTTCTATTAATTTCACCTATTTTATTTATTTTCTATAGGCCCTACTTCAGTTCCAATGAGGCATACTATTCTCGTAAGGCAATAAGTCCCGTATGATAGGAACATGGACTCCTGAATGTTGCCATTACCTAAGTTAGAGGTCATTTTTAACAACACAATGAACCCATTATTAGATGCTAGTATTTCATGTTATCAAAATTATAATCTATTAAGTCGCCATTTTTAAAAATAGTCCCGGGTAGGCACTCACGAGCAAACGAATCTGTAGATTAAAGCTCTAGTCGATTCTCAGAAATTAATTAATTCAGAAGTGAAAAAGGGTGTAATCAATGGCGTAGGATTCACATATTCAATTCGTAAGGAAATATTCCGCTAGGATAACTTGAACCACTTTCACTGTTGTCTCAGCTAGCCCAAAAGGTAAATAAATATAATCAGTTTTAAAGGTTGGAAACTGAGTTATTTGGCTGGTGAGGCTTCGCAGCGTTGAATTTTCCACGTGCGACTGGCGTGGCCACTAAACGAGCCAAAGATCGGAACACGCTTTGCCTCGAAAGACCGGATATTATAACAAGAGAATCGCTGTAGCTGAGACACTAAAACTTCGATGGATTATCCTCTGGTTTCAATCACTGAACGGAAAAGTCCTGCACTCCGTGATTTCGTCAGGGTACGGATTGGGGTGGGAAGGGGATGTAGTCACCCCCTCAACGCCATCCCAACCACCTGGAAACCCTTCTCTTCTCAATGCCTAAGCGACGTCCCCCCCTTACCCTCCCCGCCTAACCTCCCCCTACTCCAAACCCCTTCGCACGAAATCCCCTTGTACGCCGGCCGCGCCCTCCCGTGGACAACTCCCGCGACATCCATTTCAATTCGAAACCATTTGAGAGGAAAGCGCTTTTGCGTTCTTCAATTTTTTTTTAATCCTCCGCTTCCCCTCTCGCACCAAGCACCGATCATCGTCAGCATCATCATCACCGTCGCATTCAATTCCCTTTCCCCCGCCCACCCCTTTACGCATCCCAGAATTCCTCATCAGCCATCTCCACCCCTTCCCACCACAACCGTCTTCCAAACCGATACCTTGGGCTCGCAGGAATTAAAAAAAAATATTTCCTCTCGCCCTGCCCCCCCTCTCCAGAGCACAAATGCCGATGGATCGGGGGGGGAGAATATTCCCGATTATCACTCACCTTCTCTTCTTCGAATCCTCTCCAGCCCCCATCCCAGATTTCCGCTCCCTACGTCACACCCCCCCCCCTGCGTCATCATCCCCGTCAATCCGTCCCCCGGGAAAAATGGCGAGGTTTGCGCATGGCGGTGCTCAACTGTTTTTTTTACTCTTCCATTTTTTTCATTTTTCTCCCTCCCCTCTTTTTCCCCCACCCTCCTCTCGCGGACCCTCACTGCGATTAGAGGATATCTCTCTCTTTTTTATCCCTCTTTCATCCCCTTTTTCTCCTTTTCATTTTCTCCTCTCTTCTTCCCTTGCTCTCTCAGCGGAGCGCGACGGAGTCTGTCTGTCGCGACCGGCGCGGCGTTTCCTCCCTCCGCCCCCCACCCTCCGCCCGCCCCCCCCCTCCCGCGGTCCACCTCCCACTCTCCAAAACCTCTCAAAACCATTTCGTCCACTCTGTCTCATCCCCACACGTACCACACGCATACCAACCGACAAAACATTTTCAGGAAGGATGGTTTGCAAAAGGTACCCGTGACAGGGCAGCCAATTCTTTTCGACGGGGTTCTTCAGCCCGGCGTGGTGCGGTTTCTTGACTTGCAACAGAAGGTGCAGGTAGTTTGAGACAGGAAGAGAATTCGTCACTTGGGTGGAAATATCACATCACATCTGCACCCACCCATTGATCCAATTTGTCCATCAAAACCAGGGCATTAGAGTTCAACCAGTACTGAACCGAGATGTTTCTTTTTCTCATTTCATGTTATTAAAATAAGTTTGTATTGACTGCAAGAAAATCATTTATAACCGATAAATTGGAACTGTGAAGGTTCATTATTCGTTGTCATTGTACTCTTCATTTCGCCATACTTCCCTCTCCCTTTTGGATACCAATGATTTTTTTCCTAATGTCCACTTCGAAGCAATCTCCTTTCTAGCACAGTCTATAACATTTTTACTTCTCCTTCACCCAACGTTTGTGTCATCGCCTCACACTCTGTATCTCGTGAATTCTCCCATCCATCCTATATCCCCATCAAATCTTCAGTTCCCTTCTTTCTACCCCATTGTGCCCAGCCCATCCACTTCCATAACCAACGACGTCTTGGTTTATAATTCTTCTTATTACCTTCTTCGCACATTCATGCTTTTCCCGGGCAACTCTCCTGTTATCCATATTACTTCTGCCTCTGCGGATTAATGTTCCACAGCAATATCTCAAGGGCTAAATATTTTTCTAGTCTATACAATCCTTCATTGTGGACTAATCTATACATTATTCTTCGTTGTCAAATCTTAATGATATACATGCCCTGAAGGTTATGGCAGATAGCTTTAAAATTATCTCTGATAATTAAAAATGCGACCTCCGTGAAAAACGCGAGTTCTTGTTTTAGATTTAGTTCTTGATATCTAGTTGGTACAAAATGTATGCATTTTAGATTATCTAAATAAATCTGCGGGAAATTTGGCGCGTAATTTTAATGAAGTCATCCGATTTGTCTCATGATATTAGTTTTAAGTGTATAATGAAATTCACGGTTTCTTCTGCAGAACTGTAAAATTAATGTCTGTTTTTGACTACAACGAATCCCTTTTTTCTTCCGGCTTCACCATTTTTGAAGTGATAATAATTTCTTCGCCGTCCTCTTCCTCTGTAAATTTCAGTTACCATCTTAATTATTTCCTCTCCATCTTCGAAAATTGGTTTACGTATTATGGTCCTGGTTCTAATCTGCCTTACTTATCCAATTATTAATCTCAATCCCCTCATATCAAAGCATAAAGTACGTCAACCCGTATAGGATTCAAGCTGAATGCGAAACAGTTGTTTATTGTTAGATTAAGAGCAACCATTGAAGCAAGGAGATTTAATTTTAATTTGGTTATTTGGGTGTTTGAGATACAGAATATGGAAACCTTGAAAAATAAAAATTACTACATAGCTCGTTACGAATCAATCATGCATCAATTATGACGTTTATAGTCAGAATATTTCCAATTAGATTACCAACCCAGCCGTGAAACTCATTTACTTCCCCCAGGCTTGGGAATAACTGTGGGAACTGTGCAGATACTCGAATAACAATGCATTCGTATTTTAAACGAATAATGATGCATCCGAAAGTCACTAAGACTAGAATCCCACAAATATTACGTTGAAAATTTTGCACTTAATTTCTGGCAATATACATTCTTGCTCGAAAGAGAGCGAGCAACCTTTTTGGGCCTTTTCTAATACCTTCTCTTCTTACCAGTTCGTATCAGATCCTGATCGTAAGGCCTTAGATAAACTCAAGAATACAGATTTCATTTTTTCCACCATGATTGGGTACCATTATTCAGTTTCCTATAATTCGCAATTATGTTTTAGTGTATACACTCATTGTGTGCTTCTTTATTCGTTCGACTCGTTAAACCTCCCAAGTATCCACGTGGTGAACTGCAGCTACATGTTAGTTTATTTGGCTTTTCGAGGATGCTTCCGTGAATTGATTGCTCCCGCTGATACTCAGGCACCCAGCTCAACCGCCAGTTGCGAACTGTACCAGCTCTTGTGCTGTTGTGATTGCGTGCATGTGGGATTCTGTCGATATTTTTTGTCATTTTCACTCTCAAGAGGGGCTCCGTCGGCGTTCGAAGAAATGAAAAAGTGAATCGAGACCGGCGTGATGCCTCATAGACACCCTTTAATGCGCTACCCCTCCGAGGATTTAATTTATTTTTTTTCCCGATCGTCAACGCGCGTGTGAATGTGAAGGAAAATATGCGCCCGTACGGAATGAATGCAAAATTTTCCCGTTTTCGTTTTTATGCGGAATCGATTACAGGTTGTTGTTTTATCATCTTTATTTCCTCTGTCGTCAATGTTGGGACGCGTGGGGAGATATCCTCCCCCTCCTTGATCACTCCAACAAACCTTCGTCTCCACCTTCCCCTCACCTCCCAACTCCTTCCGTCTCCGGAAAATCGCTTTCGATGAGAATCAGATAAGCCGCCATGCGACAGCTCTCCCCGTCCCCCAATCACCCCCTCCTCCTCCAATCACCCCCCCCCCTACCTCCCCCGCCCACTCCCCCTTTCACTGACGCAACCCAATGAATTAGTCGACCACCACCCCCCCAACCTTCGCTCTCGATTTAAAACTGCGTCAAACGCATTGTTACTACCGGCAGTCTATCGAAGGGACATCTAGCAACGGGTTGAATAAAAGGTATCGCTGTAATGATGTGCGTCGGTCTACCGTCATCCTTCTCCATTACTTTCTGGATAGCGTTGTCTAAACTAGTGGTGTCCCTAAAAGAACACAACAGTTTCATTGAACGAAACTGTTTCGTTTTGAAACTGTTTCGCAACTGAAACAGTTTGAAAACGAAACAGTTCCGCGAAATACCCTTTTCCGGACAACAAATAGGGGCGCACACCAAAAAACAGGCGATCGATCGGCGCTGATACAACACGGCTGGTAGTTTTGTATTCTATCTAATAGACATTTTTCACTTAACTAAATCAACAATTTCATTTGGATTCATGAGATTAATTCACAGTTTTCATTCTATCTAAAACGACTGGCGGACAAGTGTTGGCTTAATAGACCAACAACCGCATGCAACAGATTCGAATCCAACAAATTGTAGCTCATAACCGCAACGCAGCCACACGTGCAGTGCAACTGGAACGGAATAGAAGACAAAACAGTCAGCATCAGCTTCATCAGTTGCCACTGCACAGCACAGAGCGCAACTGTAGCTGCGGCACGATCGCAAAACTAAGCTGTTGTTTACAACAGATGTTTGAAACAATTGTCTTACCGAAATAGTTGCGGCTGCAGCCATGACGCTCCGACAACACTTTATTCCACCACTAATCTAAACCCATGTCTATGGGCACTATGCTCCTCGCTATTCCGATAAAGGATTGATGTATTCCCATTTTAGAATTGTGTTTCCGAAGAGCAGGCATTAACGTGAAAGTGCTACGGGACTAGCCTTTGCAGTTAATGAATTGGAGTCATCACCACCCACGAGTGAAATAAACGAACAATGAATTTTTGAAAAATATTCTAGAAATTCCAACAACTTCTGGCAAATACTTTTCCTTTTTTTCAAAGATTTTTTTACGAAATGCGTTTTGAAGTTGCCATGCTAACTACGAGACCGTTGCAGGCATAGCGCTTCGTGCGAAATTTTCAGCTCTTAATCGCACGGATGAGTTTTATTTTATGCCCGTAGTTGCTCGGTGGGAGAAAACAAAGCAATTTCTCCCGTACTTCTGGGGAAATTTACCGGCAAACTAAACTAAAGTTCGCAACTGTATATATTAACTTGCGTCTCTACAGCCCCCTCTATCCCCGATTCACTCCGCGCGGGAAAACTTCACCGCAGAATGTATGGTTTCACATAATAATAACGCCAATTAATACCTCTCTCTTCCTACTCTGCCGTCGCACGTCTGAAATGCATTGACAACAAGAGGCCTCGCCCCAGCGAGAAGTAGTAATCCAAGAGGAAAAAAAGGTGATAGGCAGTTTCTTCATTCTTATTTACCGGTTCACAGTTCCCCGCTCCTCCTTCTTCTCCTGCAGCTTTAGAAAACCATTACGTCGGGCGCGTTGACTAATATTTGTATGTTTTCCCGTCGCACAAATGTGTCTCCCCTACCCCAACGTTTCGTTTCCTCAGGGGAAACTTTGGCGTTCCGCGTTCCCTTCCAGAAGATTCCCCTCCTCCTTCCTTCCCTGACGTCGGCGAACTTCTTGAACGGGCGCTCTTAAGGGGAGAGATGACAATCAGAATGCTCCGTCGAATCTTATTCACCCCTCCCTCCCCTCCATCCTCTCCCGAGTCGGCGAAAAAGAAAAACTCCTACACTCCTACCCTTGAATCCGTCGCCACGGAAATTAATTGAGATTTCGTCAGACTTGAGCGTTTGCTCTGCCACATGTCGTGAGTCATATTTTGAAACTCCATTCGATGCACTGGAGATGGCACGCTGTATTTGTGCGTATGTGTAGCACTAAGGGCCAGAGGACTTCGTGGCGTCTGACGTGGCAAGAATTTGCAGTCATTTCCTTGCAGTGACATGTGATCTCGTGAGGAACCGGTTTCTTATTACTCAAAGGGTTAAAGAATCCGTTAGAGGGTTTTTTTTAAATGCTCCTTTAATATGCATCATGTAGCTGTCATTAGAAAAGGAAGAAATGTAGTATTTCGTTCCACAGATATGTATTTATGCGGCGTTTATAAAATGTTACCGCCATATTTTCTTATACCCGACCCCAGTACACAAAAAGGTCAGTGAACGCAACTCATTTAAAAATGTGTAAGAAAATTTAACTAATGTAAGATCTTTATGGGTATAAAGGAAAAGTTAACGAAGCCTGAGCTCGGCTGGCTAATTTGTACAGCTTCCTCCTCTGAGGGCATATCAAGTCTGTATATGCTCGAAAATTCGCCGCTTGGCGTGCGGGAAATTCCTCGGAGCGGTTTATTTGACAGACTGGAGCCACCTCCATCTTGCCATCGCGGAGTAAATGATTTCAATTCACTGCGCAATTTCAATCATGACTCCATCTTATTTGTTTTTGGTGTTCTCTAAGTTGAGATCTGATGGCAAAAGTTGCCAATATGAATCACCAACAGCCTTAACCCTGCCAATGAGAGTTCGGAATTCAATATCCTTATAGCTGTGAGTTTTGTGATGCAACTACTGAATTTACCCAAAAGCGGAAGGGAGGGTATGGATGGAGGGAGGGTAATGGCTGAGAGTTTAGACGTATTTAGTAGAAAATTTTATTTTTTAAAGTGGATTCAGCACATTGACATAAATTTATAGTTCACTAAAAGTAGGTAAATTAAAAACCCTTTAAATCGGGAAATTAAAAAAAAAAAAATAATTACCTTTCTGATGATAATATTTCCTGGATGAATGTGAACTAAACCCTCCAAATCACGCTGCATTCGCAAATTCAAATGTTCTTATTTTAAGACCCCTTTGTTCAAAACTTCAATAAGAACTTACTTTTTTCCAAAATTTGCTTCATAACCTTTGTCATGAAGTATATTAGCCACTTCGCTGCTGGAAACATTTAATTTAATATTGATGAGTTCGCAGTAATTATTGGAAGATATGACTTTTTAACATTTGATTCAGTAATATCTTAATTAAGTAGCAAGAACCATTAATTAAATATTGGGTCGTTTATGCTTAATTTTTTGTTCATTTTTGGGGTTTAAATGACTCAAAATATTTCTAAACTTCGAGCTGCTCGTGCTAACGCTTATCCTCAAAGAGACCTCACTACTTACGAGTATCTTCCCATAAGTTCTACGCCCTTTTGCCCGTCTTAAATACCTATTTTATCTTCCCTCCCTTTTCACAAGCTTTCTGCCTTCCATTTAGATATTTTATTTGCAAGTTTTTCTTCAAATCTGCGCTATCCGTTCACTCTTCTATCTTCTTATTCCACTACACAATTTCCTTTTTTCAAGTGCCATTTTCGGTGCTTATTCAAATATTCATTCTTTCCCCCCTATCATGTTTTCTCCATTCCACGTCATGACTACTGGCCATGTAAAACCTCTATAAATTTTGAAGGCCGAGAAATACCATTTGGAGGCATTTTTCCCGGAAAATAGAAAATTTAAGAAACATCCCCCTATTATTGCCAAAAGAGATACTTACAGCACCTTGTCAATACATGTAGTAGTTTTATCAATCATAGCTCTAAAAGAAGGTACGGATAGCTATTCCAAATCAGATGGAAATATTGCCAACAAGTCATTTAATATAATTGATTTACTTCACATTAGCAATCTTGGAGAGCCATTTTAAACTGAAATGTACATTGTGCAGACAAGGTAATTTAGAGTATAGTAGTTGAATAAAGTTTGATTAAGAATGAGTAACTGTACTTTTATTAAAATTATGGGTTTTTTTTGCTAATCTTATTTACATTTTAGCACTTAATTTTCCCAAATTATTTTTACGCTGTAATGCAGAGCGTTTCAAATCTGCACGGTAGACAGGGAACCAAGTGCAGCACTGATGGAATTTAGATATTAAGACCGTTTTCACAAAATCCTCTTTCCATACTCCGTCTTCGTATATCCTACAATAAGTTCGAAAAAAGACCTTCCTCCCTTATTACCCATGATTATTCAGTAACTCCGAAGATAACTTATCTGTTCCCACGCCTTTTCCTGCCCTTCTCTCTCGTGATGCCCTCTATATTTCGCAGTCGAGTATCTCTGGTCCGAGGTTAATGTTATCTATTGCGCTTTCATGCTCTATTTCTAGGTTTACAGGTCTATTTTCGCTGTGATACAGTCCATTCGCATACTCTCTTCACCTATCCTGGATATTTTCCTGTTCGATTAATATCATCCCTGATTAGGCGCTAGCCTTGAGTTATGTTTGTCTCCTCTTAACACCCGATAGTATTTTTACTTCAGTGTATAGCACACCCACTTCCCCCTCCTCCTGCAGAGCTTCCATTTCCTCGCATTGCCCTTTCCTCCAGTTTTCTTTCGCTCGATTGGTCACTTTACGGCTTTTATCTTTTAATTATTTTGGCTACCTCTTACCCAGGTCGGTGTTGACATTTTTCCGCATCCTTCTCTCCTCCATTTCCTTAATAAATTCTTTCGTAACCCACTGCTTCTTTACCCTCACGTTTCTTCAGCTCCGATTGCTTTCTCTGCCGCTCCTACAATACCTGTTTTTATCATCTCCCATCTTCTCTCTATTGTTCCCATCCTCTTTGCTTCACCTTATGTTCCTTTCCTCCAGCTCTTGGTATTCCCTCCTTTTCAATCCTTTCAATGCTTCCACGATCCACCTTTTAATCCCCCTCCTTTTACAAAGACTTTTGAATCTAACTTCACAGTTCATCATAGCTAAGTTATGATCTGAGTCCGCATCCTCTCCTGGATAACTACGCGAGTTTTGACACTGTTCCCGTATCTCTGCCTTACCATGAACTAATGAATTTGACATCTCTCGGTATCACCCGGTATTTTTCATGTGTACATACGCCTGGGGTGATGTTTAAAATAAGTGTTTGCTATTACTAATTTATTTATCCTACAATATTCAACTGCCTTCTCACCAAGACCATTTATTGTCCTTGGCCCATACCCTCCCACTACAAATCCATCCCTCCCTTCCCCCGCCACTGTATTCTAGTCGCCCATCGCTATCAGGTTTTTCTTTCCCGGGACTTCTCGCTTTCTTTTAGTTGTTGCTATATACCCCATCATCTTCCTCCCTAGCGTTACTTGAAGGTATGTACACCAGGACAAAACGAAATTGGTTGGGCGTGCTTTTTTCCCTACACTAATATTTATTTACTACCCTCATCCCCAAATTTGCGTTCAGCATTATAGCCTCCCTACGTTGAATCTCATCTTCCCCTCTCTAGATTATCCTGTAACTATCACTCCAATAAATTTTTTTCGTAGATTTTCGCAGTTCATTTTAATTTTGGTTAGGTTCTTTTGGTTTTCTGTGATTAAACGAAACTTTTTTAGCTACAGTTTCGCAGTGCTATTCTGCCGGCTTCGTCAGGCATTCTAAATCAACAATGAAAAATAAATAAACAAACTTTAGCGGTTATTGTGTACAGCATGATTAATTAATAGGTACTTTAGTTTTTCAAAAGTCTTTTCCACGTATATATATATATATATATTTCCACGATGATCATAAACTTTGGAGGTGGTGTTAAATCTTGTAATCTTGTAATAAAACATTTAAGGGAGACACTGAAGGATAATGGTTATAGCTATAAATTAATTGAAATTGTTATAAATCAGAAGCCTAAGGAGAAATAAACATCTAAGCCTTTGGGATATGTTTTGCTACCTTACATCGCGGGAACAACAGATCGCATATTGGTAAAATCATGAAGAAGCACAACATCATTACAAGATATAACACCACCTCCAAAATTTATGATCATCTTAGAGGAGCTAAAGATCCATTATCTCACACAATGTTCGAAGGCATATACGAAATTTAATGTAGTTGCGGAAAATCATATGTTGGCCAGACAAAGAGAGCCATAGGATGCAGACTGAAGGAACAAGAACGGGCTATTCGGAAGAAAGATTGGTATCACTCTGCCGTGGCTGAGTACACACTTTTAGGAGGTCACAGTATTGACATCAAAAGGGCGAAAGTTTTATGTAAAGAAATTAGCTACTATCCACGGATCATCAGGGAAGCCATTGAATTTGAAAAAAAGACCTAACAACCTAAACAAAGAAGATGGCTACAAACTTCCTTATACGTGGAAAAGATTTTTGAAAAACTAAAGTATTAATTAATCCTGCTGTACATAATAACCGCTTAAGTTTGTTTATTTATTTTTCATTGTTGATTTAGAATGCCTGACGAAGCCGGCAGAATAGCACGGCGAAACTGTTGCTAAAAAAAGTTTAGTTTAATCCCAGAAAACCAAAAGAAACTTACCAAATATCACTCCACCACAACCACAAAGGAGCTGTTGTCTTTCTTCACTTCCTATTTAATATTTTCTGTTTTACCACCCCTCATCATTGTCCCTATGTTCCAAGTTCCTGTTCATACTGGTGCTTTCCCCATCCTTTTCTTTTTCTTCTTCCTCTCTCTCTTGTTTATTGTATCCACTGACAACGATGCTGTGCAAGTATTTCGCGTGGTGACGACCGTGGAGGCCTTGCCTCTTCCGCTGGCGGGCACGACGCCAGCCCTACTTGTTGTGGGCGACGCGCCGCGGCGTCTTGTAGTTGCCAGGATTCATTTCTCTGTGAATGACTTTCATACTCTGGGTAATTTATATTTGGGAGAGACTCCCACCTCCACTCCCCAGCGATAGTTTTAATTAATTGCCCCTTGTAGGGCCACCAATATTAATTACTCCTTGAGTTGCGCAAACCCTTCCACCACGCCAAGGTTGTAGTCCAAGGGAAGGGAAGGAAAAGAGAAAATACACAAGATACGCTAAAAAAATCAATTTTCTTAAAATAATAAGTGCATGATCCAAATTCTCCTTTTTTAGAATATTACCTAATAAAAAGCTAAGTACCTATGTGCTCGATGTTTTCTCGTATCCGAGTCAATTAAGTTTTCTTAAGATGAAGTCTTCAGAATGCCATAATAGTCCTTCTATCATTGCTTTTTGCTTCAGCGTTCATAATAGGATGTAAATTGAATGAAATATTTAATACACATTTATTATTTCATTCGCATCAACCACAAAATATAATCAATTTATTAGGCAGAGACGAGAAAGCAGCTCATATGAACTCTTGCCCTTATACTAAGTAGTGATCCTTTTTGTGAGAGATAGGTAGGCCGTAGTTCCACAATTCACTCACGTATATTAATGGCATTTATGCATGGAGAAAAGGCAGTATTTTATCCCTGGTCTCCTCTATCTTTTCTCCCGAAATGAAACACAGAATATATTCACCTGCCCTGAGAGGCAGAGGGTTCATTCAGCTTGGCGAGGAAACTCCTCAGCGATAGTTCATTGCCTTCTCAGCGTCGTCGATATTAAAGTTTCTCCCTCTTAAAGTTTGCCGCTCGCGTGAAAAGAAAGAAAAAAATAATACGGGGTGTGTCTATGATAGAGTGGCGTAATTTTGGATTTTCCCTCAACTTCGGAATAAACCGAGTTGTTCGAGGAAAAGTTTCAGGCGTTGCTTAACGCGAATACTTTATGTCCATGTTCATAAAGAAAAATGTGCTGCAGCCATGATCACTTACGAATAATATTGGTGGAGAAATTTTTCATCGAATACAACAAGAATAACCTTAATATCCCACGCGGCCAAAGTAGTTCTGAGAATTATCAACAGAAGGCTAGAGAAGAAGGTAAATGAATACCTGGGTGACGACCAGTTCGGGTTTTGGAGAGGGACGGGAACGCGAGACGCTGCAGCGGTGATGAGGACGCTCGTAGAAAGAAACCTAGAGTATGGGCAGGACGTTTTTGCATGCTTCGTCGATTTCGAGAAGGCGTTTGATCGGGTGGAACGGACGAAATTAATGGGAGTGTTGAAGAAATTAGGGGTCGATTGGAGGGACAGGCGTCTGATTCGGAATTTGTATACATCTACATCTACATCTACAAAATACCCTGCAAGCCACCTCAGGGGTGTGTGGCAGGGGGTGAGTAATCATCAACATGCATTACACTATACCCTAAAGTTAGTGTAACTACAACTAATTATGCATCTATTTGCAATCTGATGGATCAATAGTATATGAACCAGACGGAGCATTTTAGGGTAGACAATGGAGAGTCGGGATGGGCCACGATAGGAAGGGGAGTGCGGCAGGGGTGCCCACTATCACCGTTGCTTTTTAACGTGTATTCATAAGAAATGGTAATGGAGGCATGGGGAGAGTAGGAGGTAGAAATAAAGGTAGGAGGTGAGCTGATAAAATCAATGAGATTTGCAGATGATCAAGCATTGGTTAGTAAGTCTGCCAAGGAGTTACATTCAATGGTGAATGCATAAGAGGTGCAGTGCGAAAAATATGGGAAGAAGATCAATCACAAGCAAACGAAAGTAATGAGATTTTCTAAAAGTAAAAAGGCGAGGCTGAATATAAGGGTGGGAGGGCAGAAGATAGAGGTCGAGCAGTTTACGTAACAGGGTAGTATTTTGGAGGAGAATGGGTTTAGTGGTAAGGACATCAGATGCAGAATTGCGCTCGCTAAAGAAGCATTTTCGAAGAGAAGGGAATTGATGAGGGGGGGTCTGAGAAGAGACGTAAAGAAGAGGCTGGTGAAAACTTTAATATGGAGCGTGGCCCTATATGGGTCGGAAACTTGGTCATTGCGAAGGGAGGATGTGCGTAGACTTGAAGCGTTTGAGATGTGGGTTTGGAGAAGGATGGAGAAGGTTAGCTGGATGGCGAGGAAGACGAACGAGGAGGTATTGGATATGGTCGGAGAGGAGAGGAAGCTTGTGGCAGAGGTTTGGAGAAGGCAGAAGAGATGGATGGAGGAGGTTTTGAGAGGAGAGGGCATGTTGAAGAGAGTGATAGAGGGGAGAACACTGGGGAAGCTTGGAAGAGGAAGGAAGAGGATAGGAATTCTGGACGAAATAAGAGGAGGTAGAAGATATGATGAATTGAAGAGGGATCTAATAACGGGCCATCCTTAGGAGGGAAAGCGAGACAATGTCTATGAGGTTGGGATGCAGAATGGGGACTGCCCATGAACCTACCAATCAGCTAGTAGAATACTTGATTGAAATGAAACAACAAGAATTTCAAGTGAACCGAAAGTATTTCTAGCAGAAGAACTTCCCAAAGAGCCAATTGCTGAGGTGGGAAAAGGTTCGAAGTTTTTCTTCTTCCGTGCATACATCAGCGATGAAGAAATACTACTCGAATATCTGAACGACTAATAAAATTATTTTTGAACACCTTCGTAAAAAAGATGTGGATGGCACCATTTCAGATAATTTAAATGCAACGTACGATTAAAAATAGAGAACACATATCTTTGGGCTTTTGATTAACAAATGGCCCAAATTCAAAATAAAGAGGCGAAAATGTAAATACACCACGAGGCAATAAAAGATATTTAATAGGTATATATTTACCACAATTAGAAATTTTACCATGGCTCAATTTGTTATATCAAAATTCAAAAACTTAAAAATAATAAATTTTTCCGAGCCACTTTATAATGTCTTAAAACATTTCTTCTTCGATATTTAGGTCAGCCGAAGAACGGTAATAATATTGGTAGCTGAAAAAATAGTTGCATTTTTCCTCTCGACACATCGATTTAAATTACTTTATGATGGCGTTCTGTAAAACGTGATGGCGTAGATGATTGTAAAAGACCCGAGTGGGTAAGAGAAGATGGTTTTGCGTATTGAATGGAAGGGAAATCAATATCCTGGGGGGTGTGTAATTGAAAGAGCGGCATTTCCTTCTTCACTCCTCGGAGCCATCCTCTCTAGATTCTACTCCTCAATACCCTCCGTTCCGCAATAACCATCTCATCTCTCCCCACCTGCACTTTCCCAAAGCACGCCATTGGACCTGCCCCGGAGTCCACACTGTCAGCACACCTCCCCCCACCACGCCCAGGTGCGACGACTTTTTCATTTCATCGCTCTCCGCTCCGACTGCATCTCCTTGAGTGGTGCTCGGAGCGTGCGCCACTGGCTCCTAATGACCCATCTTGTGCTTGCGGCGGCGGCAGCCGTGAGTACTCACCCCGTGAGCCAATCAATGAGCTGCAAAGTGCACATCTTCCTCCCTGGAGCGGAGAGTGATGAAAATTTGTACGAGTTCTTTCCAGCCTTAATGGACTCTATATTGCTCCACCTTTCTCGTTTTATTGAGGGCTTACCTATTGTCGACTTCTTCTTTCAGTTTTAGTGGTAAATATGCTTTTAATATCTTGATCCCAATATCTTGGCTTCAAGATTATAAAGCTACTTTTGAACTTGAAGAGTTGATTTCCAAAGGTCTGCTTTTTAAAAAAATGCTTTTACTGACAAACAGACTAAGTATTAATGACCTTCAGAAATTGTGCATGGCATTTCTATTAGCTAACTTAGCTAATTGCTGTTAATGAAACTAGTCTTCATCAACATCACTACAGAGATATCATATACATATGAGTATTGTTTTATGGATTAATTTAGGTCCATGGAGCAGATTTTTAACCCTGTATGTAGATGAAAATGCACATCGAATTGAAATATGTACAATTATCTACATTTTAAAAATCGTTAGTATTTGCATATTAACTTATTGTAGAAAATACGAAACTATTATAACGACTAAGTATTTATTACTCAATGCCAAGCAGGTAAATGTAGCCTTATACAGTAATATTTATCTGCATTTATTTATTATCATTTAAATTTTATTCTTCCACAATGGCCCTCGAAAGGATGGAGAGGCCGGGAGGATGGAGAAGGAGTAATGGACGGAGAGGAAGACAAACGAGGAAGTGCTAGATATGGTCGGTGAGAAGAGAAAAGGCTGTATTATATTAGGAGGGCGCATAGTAAGTGGTTGGAACAGGTAATAAGAGGCTAAGGGATGCTGAAGACCTTATTTAGGGGAAGATGTTGGGCTGTACCAATGTCGAGCTGAAGCATCAAGTCGTTTGAGGGGGGTGAGGGACCTACGGCAGTAAATGATTAAAAAATGTATTCCTTCTTATTCCATCTAAACCTACCTTAACCGTTAGTCATCTCTAATACTAATAATAATTACAACAGTTTCCGTTTCATTGTAAATGAGAAGCAGTAGGTAACATTCTAATTCAACATGTATGTATTGAAAACGACCTAGGTTTCAACGTAGAACATCATCATCAGGTACAAATATCCCAGAACACTCAGAATATATATAGTCACAAACATAAGGGGGGAGGGCGAGAGGGATGGTGACGTAGGTCGGGGAGGATGAGTTGTGGAGAGTTAGGTGTGGGAGATGTAATGTCCTTCTTGAGGGGGTGGGGTAAGCTAAAGACTTACAAAACAGCCGTAGACTGCGAAGTAGCCCTCTAGGGAGAAAATATTGCAGTCAAACAAGTTGTTTCACAGCAGCTTCTTAAGGTCTCGCAAATGGAAAACAATAAGGGAAGCTATTTTTCTGAAGTCACGGCTCTGATTGTGAGATCTATCAAAAATACGTTAGCATCTAAAGACCTAATTATCCAAAAGGCGGATAAAGATAACGCTCTAGTTGTATAGAAAAGGGACAATATATCAAGAAGTGTGAGGAATTCATCAAAAATAACAATATTGAGGTCCTTCGTTCGGATCCGACCATCAAATTTCAACGGGGGTGTAAAAGTTGTATCAAATCCTGTGAAGGACTGTTTAAGAGTTCAGAAGTGTTTAAACTGTTTCAGATGAATCCCACCGCTCCACGATTCTTTGGATTAACTAAAATACACAAAAAAGATATCCCAATAAGACCAGTGATTTCATATGTCCGCCTCTAACCACCTGCTGGCCAAAAAACTCAATGAAATTTTCCGAGAGCTTTCCCAATTTTCGGCGTAGTACAGTGTCAAGAAGTCGTTGGACTTTGTGAACAAACTCTCGGTGAAGAAAATCCACAAAAAGTGCATGCTTGTGTCTTTTGTCGTCAGCAATCTCTTCACCAACGTGGACCCGACAGAAGCTGTGGACTTAGCAGGGATTATCCTTCTTCGGAAATCTGCTCCTGCACCCATTGTAAGTGAGCTGTTAGTGCATTTTAAGTTATGTGTCTCCCAGAATTATTTCCTATTCAACGGAACCTACTTCAAACAACCTACGGGATTGGCTATGAGTTCACCGTTATCTCCACTCTTGGCGGATATTTATACGGACCCTTTTGAAAAAAGTTTGCTCTCCTCTGCCCATCCTCTCATGAAAAATGTGGTTTGTTGGAACCAATACGTAATATGATGTGTTCTGCGGTTGGTCAGGGACAGAAAGGCAGCTTGAAATATTCCTCGGGCATTTAAATTCCTTGAAATCAAACATCAAGTTCAATATTGGAAAAGAAAGAAAACGGTTCCCTCAATTTTCTAGATATCTCCATTTCCAAATCTCAAGATGGTTTGCAATACTCAGTGTTTAGGAAGGACTAGTATACCGATCAAGTAATTCATTCAGATTCTAGACACTGTTTTTCTCAAAATCTTTCAGCTTTTCATGCAATGATTCATAGACTGATTTCCATTCCTATGTCCGAGTCCATGGTTCTAAAGGAACTTAATACCAAATAAAATAATTTCAGTTAACAATGGATACTCAGAAAATCTAATCAACAAACTTTACCATAATAAAATGTCCAGAAAAGACAGATATAATATTTACAGGTCTCAACCAAGTGAAGATAATAGTGCAAAATGGAGACGCTGCCTCTATTTAGGCCCCCTATCCATAAGGGTGTGCAGGAAAATTCCGAAAATGAAAGTCAAAGTGGCTTTCTACATCAATAAATGCCTAAAAAACTTGTTGTCACTTACCAAAGTCAAAATACCTTTGTTAGAGAAAAGTGGAGTATATAAGCTCAGTTGTGAATGTGGTGCTGCTTAAGTTGGCCAAACAGGACGAAAATTTAAAGAAAGAATCGAGGAACATGAAACGTGTGCCAAAAACAAGGACTCGACGTCGCTCTTTGCGAAACACTTAATCGAAGAAAACCACAAAAGTCATTTCAAACCAGAGATACTACACCGGGAAAAAAAGGACAAAGACTGGATGCATTAGAGCAATTGGAAATTTTAAAAAGTTTTAAGTGCAAAGAAAAAAATGTTAACGAATTTTTGTTCTCTTTTCATTCCCCCCGTTTGGATCTTCCTCGCAGACTCACCTTAACGACCCCCAAGAACCCCACCACCAGCCTGCGACCTCCTATGTAGTCACGCACCATTGGCATGTTCCAACGACCCGTCCTTAAGCTCCCATTCCCGCCCCCAACCCCAGGTCAGTGCGTCACGAGTGCACTGAGTAACCCAAACTTTCCATTGCCACCCGAACCCTACCCCCTCAAGCTGCTTACATCACCCACACCTACCTTTCCACATTACCTCTCCCACACCTAACACTCCACAACTCATCCTCCCCAATCTACGTCACCCTCCCTCTCGCCCCTCTCCACCTTATGTTTGTGACTATATATTCTGAGTGTTCTGTGATATTTGTACCTGATGATGACGTGCTACGTCGAAACATAAGTCGTTTCCAATAAATACATGTGGAATGGCAAAGTTACTGCTTCTCATTCACAATGCTAAGCAAATTCCATAAAGTTACGCCTGAGAACACGGAGATTCCGTTTCGCAGGATACTTGTGCTTGGTACCTCATACTGAGAACAATGTCTCAGGCTATCCCAAATTACGAGAGAAGCAATAGAATTCACTTAATTCGGGTGAGCTCATTCTTTTTAATTTCCATCTCAGGAGCATCCGATCCAGGACCTCACTTGCACGCTTACTCGTCATTCAAGAGAGAATCGCGTCGCTGTGCTCGCTGAAATGACGTCACACGCCTCGTCGCTGCCAGGGTCCTCAGCGCACCCCTTCCCCCCTTCCTCCCCACCCCCGCACCCAATAAAATGTCCCCACCTCGTCTCCGCCCCCGCTTTCGCGACCCCCTTTTATAATTCCATTCCAGCAGGTGCCCTTTTTTCATAACTCCAGAGATTGTTCCGCGGCGCACATAAATCTCTCCCTTGGTTGGCCTCACGGTGAAGAGGGTCGGAGAGGAGAGCGAAGGCAAGAGGGGGAAGCTGGAAAGAGAGAAAAAAAGCCTTGAATTATATTTTAATCGAAATAAAAATAAAACATAAAATAAGCCGAGAGCAGGATAGAGATTTTTCTAAATTGTTCCCGAGTACCATTCTTCACTCCGCTTCGGGAATACGTCCGATATTGCAGAAAGAAAATTGTAAATCACGTCCCTGAAAAAAAAGAGAAGTTTTTAAATTTTTTTTATATTTTCGGCGTCGACATAATGTATCACAATGATATATCGCTTATGCAGGAAATTGTTTCGGCTTGTCCCGCACCCTTTCGGTGTCCATGGAGATAAAATGGGAGCAGCTTTGCCCCGAAGGCCATCAAGACTCGAGTGTCGTCCCGTCGTGCGAGTTTGGCAGGAAAAGGAGATTACGGCCCAGTGAAGGGGGTTGTCCTCCCTGAGAACTGGTGGAAATTGCCTTCGAAAATAGACCACCCTTAAGACGGAAGAGCCACGGAGTTTCTGGGCTCAATGCCTCGCTGATGTGCGCTGACAAAGGCCCACTCCTTGTGTCATACTCCAATATATTTATTGCAATTCGATAAGGATAACGTGGTAAACTTGACAGTGACGGGCTTCACTTCATAGAAGTTTATCTTAGTATTCACAAATAATTAAAATACTTAGAAATTTTCTACAAATTGTTATTTGTGTGGCGCGTTTAACCCATTCACAGCATCGTCAGGTGCAGAACGTTTTTTTCTAAACAAACTAAGATAACGTGGTAATTATTGAAATGCTAAGGTCACTATTTGCTGCAAGTAATATGAAGGCTGGTACTCATGGCTGATCTTTTATTCATTCCCTGTCCCGAGCATTGTTTAATATTTATTGAAGTAACCGGTAAAGGACAAATAAAGATCCACCAGATTTACAGAAAAAAATTCAGAATAAAAGAAGATAGAACTGTTTTATTGTATAAATTTGAATGGCAGTCTCTTTAATTAAAAAGATACATGCGAAATAGAGAAGTTTAGAAAGGTACAGCATTAGGGTGCTTGTGAAACTGAGAAGACTATGATATTGACTAGAGATATGAGATGTTTTGACAACTTAGAGGAAATAGGGGAGATGGACACTAGTACATAGGGGCTGACTGATGCACCTTCACGCCTCTTTAAATAAGCAACCCCACTAGAACAGCGGCTATGGACCAAAATACTCAACGCAGTTGCTTTGAACAATTGTCTATCGCCTACTCTCAAAATTGTCTCATACTCTAGCAGCCACCGGCCACTCGCGCTTACGGCTGTTCCACGCGTTGTAGTTTCTTTCTGTTGTCCCTCTGAGGTCTGAGGCTGACGATAAACTTACGGAATTATCTGCTATTTGGAAAGTGGGAATCGTTTTTACGGCTCCTGCTCGCCTATTACAGCAACCATATTAAGCGTACAGGTAATACCTTTACCGAACAGGTAATACACGCGTCATCGATTTCATGGACCTGCTCTTTTGCAGTTTATAAATGACAGTATTTTTTATTCATTTTTATCTAACTAAACATTTTGCTGGATATTATGATTTATTGGTTTCCTACTGGCAGTTAAATGTTTATAAATAAACTAGTTGATAACCCGTCAAAAGTGACAGGCAAAATACCCAGTCATGCAAATCGTATAACAATGAATTGATTATATTTGTATGAAAATGACGATAAAAACACCAAAATAGTATGCTTGATCTTGATTATCAAAGTTTGTAGACCAGGAGGTTAAAATCGGACGCTAGAAAACTAAATTTAATGCTTTCTTGCGCAATTTAATTCAAGTCTCATTGTTTTAAATGTGTATCATCATATTTTAAAGTCATAAAATGAAATACTCTGTCTTTAAATCCCCATTAATTCCCATACTTTTCATGATTTGGCCCGGAAATATATTCGGCGAACAAACTTAGTCCCTTGACGAATGTTGTCTGAAGTTAGACATTAGGAGCAATGAATTTGTCGTGTCTTATACTCTTAAGATATGGCCTCTAATCAAAAACCTTAAAGGTGTTTCCAGGAAAATTCCAACATACACAGATGTATACAATCATTTTGCGCTAATTATTATAGGAAATTCCTTTTAGACATTTACTAATTCTTGCAAAATATTGTAACGAATCCGTACTCCCAAGACTCGCCCGGATGAGTCCCGAAGGCACAGACCGACATACATTAACAAATTTGAAAAAAATAAAGATATTGGGGGGTCCCCGACTCGTGTTCAGCTAGTCAAAAAGGAAAACGTAATTCAATCTAGGAGGAAGTGGGCTCAGCATCAGGCATGAGAACGAGTAAGCACAATTACTCAAGACTTTCATTTAAACAATATATTGTTCGATTAAATTACAACACAAAAAAAACACTAATAAGTAGCCCTGGTGGGGGGGGCTTCTCTTCGGCCTCCCAGCTAGGACCACTGATCACTTGGAGGGGGGGGGAGAATGGCAGTGGGTGAATCTGGCCGCCGCGGACCCTGGTCGCCTTTCCTGCGTCCCGCGGGTCCTCGTCAGATTCCCCTTTTCTCTCCTCCGTCCTGGTGATCAGATCACTTGGAGGTGGGGGGAGAATGGCAGTGGGTGAATCTGGCTGCCGCGGATCCTGGTCGCCTTTCCTTTGCGATGCCGCGGTTCCTCGTCAGATTCCCCGTTTCTCTCCTCCCACGGTGATCTGCCCAGCTCCGCCTCCCGTCTTCTCGTGCACAGAGTCCCTGGCTTCGTCTCCCCTTGCGCAGTACAGTGACGGCGAGTAGTCTTAGCTCCTACTCCGTCACGCGCCAGTATCAAGATAGTCCTCCCGTTCTTCACCTCGGGCCTTTTTATACCCGGGTGAAGAGGGGAGGGGGGGGTCACACACTTTGACGGTCGACTGGGATGTGGTAGCGGCACTTAACTGGGGTCGCCGATACCTCCTTAGGTCCCACTCGACTCTGCGACTTTCGAACAACACTACTCCCATGCACTCACACATACACGCACACATTGAGCCGTCGTCGAACTCATGCCTGATGTGGAGGCCAACAAAGGGAAATATACAAAAAAAAACTGCGATGGCCGCAGACATCAAAATATAAACATCTGAACTATAAATTGGCTATTAACATGAAACGTTATAACGATGTCTACGTGGTTGCTATGTGAAATTCACATGGTACTTATGAGCATTTATGAGCTTGTGTTTGTTTTTTACAATTTACATTTTACCGGATACGAAAAAATTGACACCAATGCCAACTAATTCGGGTCAGCCATTTTCTCAATCATTAGCAGCCCCCCCCCCATTCCCCTTCCCTTCCCCTAGACATAACCCCCTTCCCCTTAGACATTGTTTATTACAAGGATAGATCTGATGGTTACTAAAGTCCCCTTTCGAATGTTGCAAGCCATAATATCGTTGTGGCGATCTCGGTTATAACCATTTCCTAAAGTACCTAGTTTTTCTAAACTCACCTATACTTATAGTCAACCAGTGGGTATTTATTTTTTGGGTGGCTGGTTATGCGTCGACGTACTCATCAAAATTAGTTTTTACTCGTAAAGAGCAAACATTATTGTTCAAAAGAATATATTTTTACGAAAAAAGTGACCTGAATTCAAAAGGTAACACCTCAAGTGACATCTGCTGGAATGAACGCTATCACATTTTTTCGCAACGTAGACACTTTTATGAATTTAAAATAAAAAACGTAAGGGGTATTAAAACAACTATTTCATTTTCATATTTAGTTGCGTAAACTGCGGTCAATGGTCCACAATGTGTGCACATTTAAACGCCTCAATTTTTTTAATTTACATTTTTTTAGGTCTCCTGGTGAAATGTATTGTCTTCGCCTTTTCGAAAGAAGGTGGAATTTCTGAGCTTGGATGGATTGCGGTTATTCGCACGCATGAAATATGCACTCGTCAGCCCACTCCTCTCTGCCCAACTGGCCGTGTGGTTCGCGCGGACGAGGGCAGAGGGTGCCTCATTCGGTAAAAAGCCGAAGTGACTTCGACACTCCATTTGCCTGGAAAACAATGGCCAGCGTCGCCGGAGTAACTCACATTCTCAGCCGCTGGTCTGTTAGCTATTGTTCCGCAGTTGCTGCTATCCTCTCGGCCGTCGCATCCCCGCGATGGATATTGGACCAGGGCTTCGTGGGTTACGATGAAGTGTGAAAAATATAAGGTCCACATTTGTTCGCTCCCTCGTACCAAAACACCCCCACCTCCTTCCATTGCCATTTCATCGGCATTCCCATTCAAAATCTTTCTCTCCCACATTGTGTCGAAGCTCTCTGGCAGGAGGCCCACTCCGTTCTTAACTCTTTGAATCAAAAATGTGGTTGCACCGCAAGCAAACCCCCTTCGTCGCAAAATATTTTCCGTGCCCTGCACTCTCCCGAGACAATGCGCAGAGCGTTCTGAGGCGTCGCGTCGTCTTCTCTGTGTGTTATAAGCAAGATGATAACCGTGCGTTAGTCTTCGGAAAAAAACGCTTTCAATTACTTTCTGCTCGAGGAGGATCGCGAAGTATTTAAGTGTGATATGCCTTTGCGCATGAATTCAAATAACTACGCATTCACTTGTATATAAATATCTCTTAAAACTTGTTCATTTTGTTTCATATTTGCCCACGAGAATCTCCAAGCCATCTTCACCGAGGCCATCAGGCAGATTTTTCAAGGGGCTCCAAGAAAATACCTGCCTTTTCCCAGTTCATAGACTCCCCAATTCCTCGTGAATTTGTGCAACTTTGACACTCGTTCGTTAAGTTTGGGCATAAAAGTAATCAGAGTACAATGGGTATCAGGAATTGTCCCAGTGGCAGCTACGTCTTGCGAATCCAAGCAGTCAATGAAGAATTATTGAAGGTAGTGCTTACTTGATAGCTATATGTATTATGTTCCAATTTTATGGGTTGAAAAAATATTTTCCTTGAGTTTCAACATTGACACTTTTATGAATTTAGCTCTGACACTCCTCTTGTGAATTCTTTGATATCTCTATTATTCCGTCCCAGACGAACCATTAGCTTTAAATACCAGCAACATCTTGAGTATAACGGTGAAATGAAAAGAATTATAATCACGATCGTTCGCTGGCTTTAAATGGTGGTGAGCATAGTGAAAACCTGTTTTCAATAATAACTCAATTCATCTGGCGCTATTTCCCTTACCGTGAAAATTATCTCAATCAATAAATCTAATGTAACTCTCCAGCGGTGCTTGTGCATTTAATTTGGAGTTAAACGCTTTCTCTCTGTTTACTATATCGAATTGGACCAATTCTTTGAATACTATATCGATTTTGTCTGTAGTTTTTGAAACCGTAATCTCGTTTATATCTCCAGGCGTCAAGAGCCTGAAGTGTTCCTTTTAGGAGATAGTGGGAATTAACTAAATAAAATCACGAAGTCCTTTGTGATTTGAATACAAGTATACAAAATAGCATTGCGAGAAGTAGTTCTTCTTAGGCTCGACAAAATAATTTTTTTTAATTCTCCACTTACGTTCTTATCAGGGCTTAGGGGCTTAAGAGCTTAAGCGTAAGGGCTTATTCTTTCACAACGTCATTTTGGATGAGATAATGTGTTTTAGGTTAGTAGCGCGGAGTGTACTCCAGTTCGATTCCCGAGCGGCGCAGTCACAAGATCACGGTTGGACGGAGAGCTGACGAATATTGCAGAGTGGAGAGGCAATAAGGGGGGTTGATCGACACTCGATCGTCACTCACTTACCGAGTGATCTTGTGTGTTGTTTTGTTTAAGGACGCTTTGTGAGAAGCGGGAAAGCAACTAAGCCCTCAATAGCACTGGGATCACCAGGATGTCTTCCGCGTTGCATTTTTACTGTCCTTGGTATTAACTCTTGTATTTATTCGCCAATTATGTACTTTTGCAGAGAATTTATCGCCGAGTCACTATTATATGTCAAATTGCGTTAATTCCGTCAATTTAAATTCTTTATAGGCGTATGTGTGTCTGCATTTGGAATTACAGGGACCACATTAATGCCCTATGTAACAATAAATAGCAGGATGGATAGTTGCATAAGTGACTTGAAAGCAAGGAGCTTAGGAGTTACCCTAGAAGACATATATAAAACAATGGAAATACCTTCGGCAGTGTAATGAAAGGAATAGGATTAATCAAGCGAATTGCGGGAAGGTCCAGGGGCGAAAAAGGGAACGAGAGGGTTCGAGGGTCATTTCCTACTTTGAGTCACACTTCATTTGAGTACGCCGGGAGGATTGGAGAGCTTGCGAACAAAACTTCTTATTTCATCACGGGAATTGTACCAAATGCAACATAATGCAGCGTGTTTAACTATAAACTCGCTGCTAATAGATAGTGTCACACGACTGTCCCAGTAACCCGTAGGGAGAACAAATGTCCAGTCGCATTGTCGCAAGTTCCTGGCGAAACTCAGATTGCATGATTTGAAGTTTCACACAGAGCTTACCAATCGCGCCTTGCACTAATTATTTAAGTTTGAGAAAATGAGCCAAAGAAGATTTTTTGTGAAACTTTTGAGTATGCAGTCGACAGAATTATTCTTTTTTCACCAACTCCACGCAACACCTTCATTTTCCGTTTTCGTACCTTCTTCCTGTATCATTTCTGGTGACACAGCAGTCTCGGTCACAAGCTCTCGCGCCAATTCGCAGTTTGAATTGTCGAAAAAGAATCCTGTAATTAAGAATCACTGTTATCTGCGGTTTAGTCCACTCGCGTTGGGACCTCAATTGTTCCACAATGTAAATGCTAATTAAAAATGTATTTATTTACTAATCTATTAATTGAAAGGTAAGCTCCTGTGCAGTCTCTACCTTAAGCTTTAATTTTCTCGGTCATTTTAATAGTTTCCTTCATGTAACTGCCTTCTTCCCCGCCATCATGCCTCCCATAAATTCTTCAAACCTTCTACTTAACCTTCTGCCGCATATAATTCCTATCCTTTTTATTTTTCTCCGTCGGTTGTAAAGAATATTTCCCCTGTAACCCTATTCAACATGTCAGAATTCTGTAAGTACTTAAATTACCTCCATTTCCTATAAATCCAATCCCATATAATTAATTGGTAGGTGGTCACTGTTTTTCCGCTTCTTGTGCAATTATAGTCATCATAGTCAATCTGCACAAGCCAATTGCCACTCTCATCGGCTCTTATGTCGTGAATCTTATATTGTGTATCTCAAAGGCACTAGAAGGCCTCCGTGGAGTTGTTGATTCGAGCTAGCACTACACGTTCGCTGTTAATTGAAGACGGAAGGCGTGGGTGTCTGTCTCTTGGACTGCATGACGCACGCTCGTGTGCGACAACGCACACGAGAAATTCTCCATGACTAAGACTAGACGCTGGGAGAGAGAAAAACGAGTCGAATTTATTGCTCGACATTTTCGAATCGTGTTCAGAAACCCTTTTTGGCTTCAAGGGCCGTTCGGAGGGGATGAAAGAATCCGAGCAGCAGGAGGAGGAGAAAGAAGAGCGCGGATGCCATTCGTCCTAATCACGGCCGCCTGGCGAGTCGTCGAGAGCGAGCGGTGGGAGGCGCGAGGGTGGGATGGAAGAAGTGTCCTCCTTGTCCTCTCTAACCCTATACGCCGCTCCCCGAGGCAGAAACAAATGCTCACAATTAACGCAGTTCTCGAGGAATTAATTTCCGAGTTTCACTCGAGTGTCAAGAAGGACGGACGGCGTCATACTCCCCTTTATCTCCACCCACCACCTCCACCGCGCCACTTCCAAAAACGGACGAATGCCTATTTATAGTGGGGTGAAGGGTGGGTGTAGGCATTGGTGGGGGGGGGGAGTCAATGGGGGTGGAGGGGAGGGATGATGGCAAAGTCCGCATGTCGCGTTGATTTGGATAAGAGAGTAGTTGACAGCTTCCGAAGGGAAGGAGTGGAAGAGGATGTCAGCACAGACGGACAGACATGCCCTATCGCGACCGGGGGCGTCACCCGGCATACACTAACCCTTGAAAGCATCCTTCTCCTGCGCCCCCCCCCCCCCCGGCCACGCCGCCCCTTACGCGAAGGCGACACCCTCGAGCCACCCGTCTCTTCCTCTCCGGCACGCACCGTCATCTACCCGCCTCGATCTCTTTCCCAGAAACACCCTCTCCCTCCCGCCCCTTGAACCAACCCCCTTACAGCACCAATCGCGACGTGTACCACATCGAACACGCAGTCGTATTGCAAAGCTTCCCACTCGACGACGCCGATCAGGGTGGAAGGGCGCTAGCCGGATTGATCATCATCTTCATTAGAGTAATCTACCGGTTAGAGGTAGGTTGTGATGAAAGTTAGAGAATATCCAACGGACATATACACGTCCCGTGCCTTATCTACCTCTAGTATTTCTATCTTCATCTCAACATAAGTCCTACATTTCTTCATCCCGTCCAAAAAAACCAATTCTCTTCCTTCCCCTTCCCCGCTTACCAAACATCCTACCCTCTATCACGGCCTTCAGCAAACCATCGCCCCTCATTACCGCTTCCAGCCATCTACCCTGTATTCCCATAATCTCATCTATAAGTTTCCTCTCCTCGCCCACCATGTCAAGCACTTCTTCATTTGTCTTCCTTTCCGTCTATCGCAACTTCTCCATCCTCCTCCACACCCACATCTCAAAAGCCTTCAGCCTATTTTCGTCTTCCTTTCTCAAGGTCCACGTTTCTGCCCCATACAGCGCCACACTCCATATCAAGCTCTTCACTAGCCTCTTTTTTACATCCTTACTTAAGGTCCCCGTCATCAGCTCCCTTCAATTATTGAACGCTTCCTTCGCTAGCGTTATTCTCCTCCTAATGTCTTTGCTACTATGTTCTGTTTCTTCTAGCGTACTACCCAAGTAATTAAATTGTTCTACTTGCTCCAGTTTGTGACGCCCTACTCTTATCACCAGCCTCGCTTTCTTTGTCCTAAAGAATCTCATTACTTTTGTTTTCTTATGATTAATCTTCATCCCGTATTTCTCGTACTGCTTTTCCAATGCATCTACTAAAGCTTACAATCCTTTCGATGACCGACTGACCAACGCCTGGTCATCCGCGAATCTAACCGACTTTATCCGCTGGCCTCCTACTTTCATTCCCACATCTAGCTCATCCCATGCCTCTCTTACCATTTCCTCAGCATAGATCTTAAAAAGCAAAGGAGACAACGGGCACCCTTGCCGCACCCCATGACCTATAACTGCCCACCCTGATTCACCCTCAGCTACCCTCACCTGAGCCCTCTGCCCCATGTTTAAGTTTCGGATGAGTCTCCTTTCACGCCAATCTATTCCTATTTTTCCCAATATCCACATTATTTTCTCCCAGTTTACTATGTCAAACGCCTTTTTGAAATCAACAAAGAAAGCGAAAACATCCTGATTATACTCTGTTTCTTTCTATAAGTGTTGTCATTACCGCAATCGCGTCTCTTGTGGCCCTTCCCTTCCTGAACCCAAATTGGTCATCACCTAAATAGTAGTTTGCTCTACACTCCAATCTTATATTTATAATTCTCAGTACAACTTTTGCCGTGTGCGAAATTAAACTGATTGTTCTATACTCCTCGCATTCTGACGCTTTATTCTTCTTCGAGACAGATATTAATATTGTTTTCACGAAACCCTCTGGCCATACTCCTTCCTCGTACATCCTGCGAAAAAGTTCGAAAAAGGATTCTCTCCCCTTACTACCTAGTAGCTCCGAAGTACCATGCCTACCCCACGTTGACTCTCATCTCCCCCACTATAGATTACCCTGTACCTATCACTCTAATAGTCCACGCTATCCTTCCATCTCCCCTCGCACTATCCCAAAGCATCTATTTTTCCTTTTTCCATTTCCCGCTTAATATGTTCAAGCTTCCCGGCCCTCATCATGGTCCTTACGTTCCAAGTTCCTATTTTTACCGCTGTTTTCCTCCTCCTCGTCCTCTTTTTCTTCTTCTTCTCCCTCCTTTCCCTTGTATCTTCTGATGATGATTCTGTGCAAGGATTTCGTGTGATGACGACCGCGGAGGCCTTGCCTCCCCCGCTGCCGGGCACGACACCCGCCCTAGTGGGCGGCGTCCCGAAGTTGCCAGGAATCAATTCTCTTTGAATGACTTTCGTATTCTGGGAAGTGATAGTTGAGAGGTATTCCCACGCCACTCAACGGTATTTTTAACGTGACACCATCAAGGAACTACCTTTCGTCTGGCTCCTACCCTTCGACCTATCTGGCATGGGTGGCCCTACCAGGAGCAATAGTAGGTACTTGCTCCTGCCAGTCCAGCTCTAGGGGTCATTGGAACGCACAAGCCCTTCCACCACGTCAAGGTCAAGGAAGAGAGCCGGATTGATACACATCGAAATAAGTCGAAACGGCAAGTTATCGGTTAAACGGCAGTTTTATTATCTTAGATGGTTATAATTAGCCTAAAAAAGCTCTGATATCCTCCCAAAGGCTAAAATATACGCGTAAAATGCCAGTGTTAGAGCCCGTGTTTCATCCGAGGATAACGGGCTAAATGCTTACTTGGCTAACAGTAGAAATTGTACAAGAAGATCGATTTCCTCGTGCTAACATCATTGAAACTTACATGGAAGTCCTTTTCAATTGATATGGTTTGAAAATAGCCATTACGAATATTATGGATGATTAGCGTATCCCAACAAACACAAAATTCCACTCTGCCGGCGGCCAGATCCGGACTGGGCCGCACGATCGAAAAATCGATTTTATTTTCGGCCTCGCACATGGCCGCAGATGAGATCTTCGGATTCACACTCCACAAGCTCAGTGTCCGTCGTTGTCCATTTTTTTATTTTGCTACTCAAAGGCGAAAAATTGATGAAAAACAGGGTCCGCCATTTTGTCATGTATTGATGACAAATATAACAATTTTGCAAATAATATAAGTAAACATTAATGAGAAAAAACTGTTTTACCACAGTATTTCAGTTCTTATTCCACAGCTTTAATTAAAATGGTTCAACATTTACTTGAATTCGGTGATTTTCGGAAAATAATTAGGCCGGGCGATTTTTGCGAAATTTATCCAATTTTGAACCCATGTATATTGTTAACGCGTACGAATTATGACGAATGGAATGCAACATCATACGCACCATTCTATGGAAAATGACTGTGCAAAGTTTCAACTTTCGGACTGAAAAATAAAACATTTTTGGATTTTGGCCAGCTTTTTTCGATTTCAGCCCACTGTGCGGCAGTTACATTTCGATCATTGACACAAAAACTTTGGTTGCTAGCTCTTGTTGAACGCTTTGCTGGAGCCTCCAGATATCCACGTTGGTGAGTGTTTGGTTGTTTGGCTATTTGGAGGGGGTGACCAACAACTAAGGTCATTTGCATCGTTTAGGAAATGTGAGCGCGTTGGGATTATTTGAAGAAAGGTGTAAGGTTAGAGAGAAACCTGGCGTCGACATTAGTCTGCTCTGAGCGAAAGATAGCATTCACGATGCGATTTTTATCTTCTCAAAATAATTTTTCCTCAGAAGTCAAAAAACTGGTGTTTTCCTAAATATTGGTCACATTTGAAGAAAAACCCGAGGAAAAATCTATTGAATAGTGTTTAATATTATGCGATATCGTTTGTTGCCTAATCGATCAACATGCATCACACATTGCGGTAAAATAGTCGAAATATAAAGATACGATTTTTTGAAACTCCTTTTGCGTGGAAGGAAACTATTCCATAGCTGCCAGCTATTTTTGGCCATATTGTCGCTTCCGGTCTTTCTACAGGGTTCAGAATCACGGTCTTTCAAAGTGATAAACATGGAGACGTACAAATGCAGGATAAAATGCCGGTAGAAGGGAATGCAATAGGCTATTCAGCAGTTAAATATGCAAGGCTAAGAAAGTGCTAACATATGACACAACCCTTTACACTTGTCACTTTTTCAAAAGTGACCATAGGTAACCTATTTTACGTCAGTAAGTGGCAACTTGCATGAGCACAAGTCAATGAAAGCTGACATTTTACGAGACTGTATTGGCGTGAGCGGGGCGTGAATGAATAATTCTCATTGGCTGCCAGCTATTGTTGTGATGTTTCCTGAGTTTATTCTCAAGGCTCTGTAGAGCATATAAAGTTGATTATTGCATATATTTACGAATTAATTATTCTTAATTAAGGTTGTTACTGTCTTCTTGTTACATGGATAATTGCGACTTTGAATTATGAATTTCTCGTTCATACTTACCACTGCGTATATGCACTTATTATTCTTGAAGGAATCACTTGATAAAACCATCATAAAAATATTTATCCAAGGTATAAAGCACCCAGGTATATCTAGCTTGCGCATTGTTTTACACTGTCTCAACGTTGTTGTACAGTTCCTTATAGCAGAGCAATTTCAATTTACTCTTCCGTCGACTTCCACATTCGTTAATAATGCAGCCGTATATAATGACGATGTAATGTCCTCATTTGAAGACATTACATCGTCATTTTATCAACTGGATCAGTTTCGTTTCCTGGATATCAGGTCATGTTCACTAGAACAACTCGATCGGAGATCGCTAATGGAGGATCGATTAAAATCGATTTTAGATCGATTTAAAATAATGCTTCCATGATTATCGAATGAGGCCCTGGGCACACATTATGTATCCCACGCACCTTCATCCCTTACTTAAAGCTAAGCAGTCATTTCATAATGGCACAGAGGATGGATAAATAAATATCCGAAACGATGGCAGAAGTTTTCCATTTTTTATTTGACCTAAAATTCTTGACATTTACGCCATAAAAGATTTAGCTTGGATTTTTTCCTTCGATCAGTTAGAGATTCCCACCCTAAATCCTTCAACAATTTGGTAACACTGTTAAGTTCATCGCATCAACCTTTTACAAATCTTGCATTCGATCTATTTCTGAGATTAGTCCCACTTAGCCCAAAACAGAGCTGTGAGGCAAATTTCATTGTGATCCTTTTCCTGGTTCCAAATATGTGTTGATATTTCTGAGTCATTGGTATTTGACTTTTAAATACAAATGAAGATACCTTTAGGTGAATACGATACGTGATTATGTACAAAACACATTTAAAAAATGTGAGTTAGACGTCAGTGAATTACAAATTAAGTCAACAGCGTGGCAAAGGTAAAGTTAGGAGAAAGAAGTAACAAATTTGAATTGACCTTTGAAGGTACTACAAGACGGCTTATATGTTATAATTTTATTCAAGTTTTAATACAATCATTTTACAATAGAGTGCTCTTGCGTAACTTGTGGGGAGATTAGGGTAAAACGTTCAAGATCGTCACCGTAATAACTGCGTCATACTTGTCGCTGGGTCCGGTAATATTGTCCGGAGAGGCGATGGTTGTTAAACACCATGGTTTCGGGGTTACTCTGGCTTAGCACTATGGAAATCGGATGGTGGAGTGAATCACAGTTTGCCACCCGCCTTATTCCGGGAGTGGTGGCAACTCGATAGCCTCGTCTTCGTCATTTCCCAACCCCCCTTTCCTCCCCCCTCCCGATCCCCCCCTCCCGATCCCCTTATCTCCAAGACAACCTCCACCCCTCCCCACCCATCACCCCCTCTGCCCTTAGCCCGAGCATTCATTCCCTCGACCCGCCAGTCGGTCGTCCTGGAGGGCGGTTTCTGGGAGGAGTGAGTGAGGGGGCGAGCAAGGGGTGGGGTATGTGGTGTGGAGGCCGAAGCGATTGTCCCTGTCACTCTTTTCGGTTGCCATGGCTCCCGCGTCCTCATCAGCCCCCTTCAGCGCACCCGAAGACCCCTCTGCATCCTCTGATGGAGCCTCACGTCCTCAAACCCTCTTCGCCTTCAGATACAACGAGGCAACCCCCGAAATACAAATCCATTGACAACCTAGGCAGCCTCCGCCATCACTCTACCCCCGGGGCGCCCGCCCCCTCGTCCCGCTCGCCCGGGGCGGTCTCTCGGCGGCAATTACTACTCACACGAGCCCCCGCGCGCTCACTAGTGGAATAGTCGGCGAATTCTATTCTCATATCCAAAAGAGCCGCCCAAGTGCTGCAACAGGAGAAGACGAAGATTGACCAAACCCAAGGACCGCAATCTGAGGATACAGTCTGATACAGTCCCGAAGCAGAGTGGCAAATGCCCCTTGAATAATGGTTGCACCAAAACAAACCCTCATCGATAGGCACCAAAAGGTGGAGATCGAAGAAAACTACGAAGGATGAAAGGAAACTTCGATTGAAACACAGCTTCGTTGGTGGCTGCTCGTCTAGCTAAGCGAGTGTATTTATTCACCCAAAACCTGATCGCCATGGGAACTGCTTCAGTCATCGCTGGGTGCTGTGGAGGACTCCCAGTTGCCTTGAAACTGTTCCTTCCAACTTCAGCGACGGAACACATATTGAGGATTTTCCAATCGTTGCGATGGCACAAATGATGTGATACGCAGTCACGCACACGGGTGCAAAGATGTACTCCATGGAGGGTGACATTCTTCTGCCTTGTAACAAATGACCGGCTATTGGGAGATCCGGTTTCGAATCCCAGTCAAGTCGAATGATTTTTTTACATGACGAATATCACCCTCTCTGGTGTACCTACGAGGAATTAACGAGTTTTTTTAGGTGATGGTTTCGAAAAAATCTTGGATAAAGGAAATTTCATAACCGGGGGCGGTTCTAGGATTTATTAAGGTGATTTTTTGATCACTTTTTATTTAAGAAACCACAGAATTTCATTAAAGGATCGGATTAATGTTGTAATTTGTCCATTGTAGTTGGCCTTGATTCTGTTTTTGGACGTGAATAATAAATGCCATTTTTAACTTAGTGAAGCAGCACAGTTCATTTTCATCTTAAAATTGGACACTATTTCAAACTGCATATCTTCAAGAACTGTATTCCTAGTTGAAGAGTGATACGTGGTACAAATAAAATTATTAGCAATGGCACATATTAACCATCGTAGATTTCCTATCAACCACTCTACTGGTTCCTGTTACTTAAAACCAGGGGTAAAACCCAATATTTATAGTCTAACTGAACTATAAATAAAATGTTTAGCACTGAAATCGGCGGAGATTCAATTCAACGATTTCAATTTTTTCTTCTATTTTTCATGTAATCAGCATTTCGCTTCAGTTCACTCTGATTTCAATTTTCATAAGTATAGAGACCTGAAGCCATGCATTATTGATATCGTGCGCAGTGAATAATTATCCCAAGAGATTACGACTGCCTCCGGGATACAATCCTTCCATTTAAAACCCTCCGTGCTAATTTTGATGCAATTATCACCGGGGGTTTCACCCTTATCAAGCCAACTCTTCGACAGTTTTAGATGGTTGTCGATCATAATTTTCTCAGAATCCCATTCTCTCCTTGTGCTCGACGTATAATTACACCGAGTGGCGCGTCATTAAGCACGGTCCTTAGAACGCCAGGGGGGACAGAAAAACACGGGTTGACAAGGTGAACGTTAACCATGGAATGGAAATAAAACTCCTTCATTAGTATTCGATACGAATCCATCTCCGAGGCTCGGGGAAACTTATCGGTTACCATTACGTGCCATTTTTTTCCGTTTCCTGCCATTCAAAGCAGCGTCGTCGCCTCAAATCCCCGCCTCTTTCCCTCTCAATACCTTTGCTCCCCCCTACGATCGCTTCTGGAAGTACCTCTTCATGTCACGTGAGTCGTGACCTTCCCGAATCTGCCTTTTGTGACTCTCCCCCACTACCCGAGTCCCATTCTCCGTGCGATAAGGCTTTCCTCCTCCTCATTTCCCTCGTGCACGGAGGGACGTGCGCTGGGAGCGAATGTTTTGTTTTTTTATATCGGGGCCCTTATGGCTTCGCTTCCGGCCGAACGGGGCAACACGGTGGTGCTTCCTTGGACGCGTCGAGCGGTGGAAAATGCGTTTAACGTGCTGCCACGAAGCGATCGGGAACAGGAAGAGAGATTGCCCGGAGAGAGCGGACGAAGGGTGGGGGGGGGGGTGATAGCAGGGACTAAGGGTTTGTAGACTCCCCCTTTGCACGGTCACCTTCGTCGAAATAATACCGTTGAATCAAATCCCGATACCGACTCTATACCATTGTGTTTGCATCCCTCCTGTCTTTAAATTAGTTCATCACTGTCTTTTAGCGGCCCACCCAGTTTGAATTCGTGTTGTGAAGCTAAATGAATGTTGCATGCCACAGTTGGCAGTTTGAAATTATTTGCCATGTTCCATTTGATAAAAAAACTATCCTTTAAGTCTAAAAACCATGCAAAAGCCTTAATTCTCCACTTCCTTGAAAAACTTATATCCTAAAATAGGGTTTTGCATATTATTTTTTTACATCAGTATTGTCAACAAATCCATTAAATCATGACAAACATGTCAATATTAACTGGTAGGCGTTTAATGGCAAGGGCTTTAGCTTCGGCTATGACGAAAAAATAATAAAATTTCCCGTTGAATAATTTATCCACGAGTAACGGTTGAATAAATAAATAAGGAATATTTCAAGAAATGTAACATTCTTCAGCAAAGGGTGCGTATTTTTCCCGTTAAATTTGTTTCGTTACATCCGGTTGCTATGACGGACATCCTGTGCCATGCATCCCTAGTGAGAGTGAACTAACAAAAAACCGTGCGTTTAAATGTTTTATTTGAAGCTACTATGATATGATCATGCCAAGGTTAAGAATTTAAATTCCTTTGGCATCAAAACTTACTCATCTATTACGGCAGTCATATGAAAGTCTACTTAATTGTATTTCCTTCAGTCTTTTAGCAATTTTTTTCTAGATTTGTCATTTGCTCTTTTTTAAATGCATTATAATAATATTCAAATTTCCTCAATGAAAATTTCCATGAAATTAGCAATGAATAAAACACCCGCGTGCTATATCATTTGTGCATTTTGAAAGTGATTTTCTAATTCCTCGTTCCCGAAAATCCCGTGGTTTTCACGTCTCCATGCATCGCAAGACATTGACAAGACGTTTTATTTTCTGTTTACGCCTGCAGTAACCGGAAAAGTAACATCTCCATTCGAAATTTTAGTTTTCAACATGCTCAAAATTATAAATGGTGATTGGGGTATTCATAGTTCTTTCGTATAAGCAATGCACTCACAGCATTACGCCCCATTGTCCTATTTTGTCAAGCACCAGATGCGCCTCTTTGTATTTTCCAATCGCCTGCATCAATTGGGAGAACTGAGGCTGCTTCGCCGCTCCTTTTCCTCTACATAATCTTTTGTCAAATATCTAAGCGCTGCTAAAAACAGACTTAAATGCACCTCTCAAGAGACTCGAGACCGAGGTGAGACTGGACCTCTAGAGGTGAGGATCGAGACGGCCTCCGTAGTTCGGGGTATGAGGTCAGACCGAGACTGACCCCAAGTTTCGTCTCATTTCATCCTCTCTCGCGGCCACACCAATGCAAGAATTGAGCTGATTGGGCAGTTTCAAGTTCGAAATTTTATCACAACGTACTACCTTATTCTCGGAGCAACTCATAGTAATGCGCTTTTGTAGCCCTTAAACAGGACTTTAAATCTATAATCATGAGTCGAATATCTATTATAGGGTAGTAATTTTCCCCTAACATGTTTTCCTAAAGTACCGACCACTTGCAATATGAACGCACACTATGCAAAGTGAAGTACGAGGCCGTATGGTGGAAGACAATGTATTAAAGAACGCATTTGAATCCCAAAAATGCACTAAAAGTATTCAGGAAACCTTATTTTCCAGCCCAAGGAATCGCTAAGAAGCTTCATTCTAAGCCACAAGCGGTAAAATGGTTCAGGATAAATTCCACTTTGGTATCTCATAAAGAAAACACGTTCTCCGAGTTTGAGACAACGAATCGTCTTAAATATCGAGAGTAATAGCTGTTTTTCTATTATCGCAATTGCGCAACTGCAACCGTAATATTAATAAGAATCTAATAATATCTTGGAGTTTTGTTCACTTAACCTAATAAAACTAACCTAATAAACTTCTCATATTTGCCCAAATAAGAGGAAAAATATTTATTTTAATGCATAAGTATATGTAGAATTCTTTTGACGTAATTAGCATACATATGATATATAGAATTTTACTCATGAAGAAAATATCTTTGTACTGTGTTTTTTAGCTCTAGTTACAGTCCATTTCAGAAGGTATTCATTTATATCAAATTATGTTGGCAGCCAATAGCAATCGACTGACAACAAAATATACTCCAGATGGAACGCGTACCACCAGCTAAAACGTCTGAGGCACATAAATAAAAGGTCGAGTCTAAAGGTCTCCGTTTGCAGTCAAGCAAAAATGTAACCTAATTGAGTGCTCGGAATACTCAAGTCTTGGAGCACATTGGTATTTATTCTCAGCTGTGAGTGAGATCTTTCTCACGAGAGTCTCAGGACGCTAGTCGTCTTCTGGCTGTGTACGTTGGGAGGTCCATTCCCCCGGTCCATCTGCCAACCATTCTTCTCCTCTTCTCCCCTTCCACGCGGAGAGCAGCCTCCACGCAGCAAGAATGGACCGGTAGCAGCGCGAAGACGGCCGGAGAGACAGACGGACGCTTGGGATCGGACGTGAGTCAGATGGAGGCAGAGATAAGGAGTTGAGAGGGAGAGAGTATGGCAGCGGGAGAGTGGGAGGAGAGGGCAGACGGAGGACTCTCCACCTCACATTCCCTCTTTGCCCTCTTGTCTCCCCCCTCCAATCGCCTCACAGGCCTTTCGTCCTTCCTTGCGGGACAAATCTTTAGATTCCGGCTTCGGGTTGCATTTCATCCGAATTGTACGGGAAACAAAATGTGTCCGAAATGCATGGATGACAGAAAACTCGGCGGAAATTATACAAATTATTCAGCCATCGAATGTGGTGCCGCTTCGCACTCAAAATCAGCCATTTTTGAACTTTATTTGTGTTAAAAATATGTGGTTTACAGAATATAAAGACATGAAAAATTACAACGAATGATAAACACTCTAAGTTAGAGATTCAACTCCAAGAAAGGATTTAATGAAGGAAAGCTTCGACAATACTACTCAATAAATAACACACACAACCCGGGTTTCAACGCTTTAGCGTCATCACCAGGTGATTTAGGCTGCTTTCAAATGTTTGCTTTCTTACATTTGCGGAAGGGTGAGCATGGTAGTGTAGGGGGTGAGGTGGCGCTGAAAGATCAAGGGGGGAAGGGTGGGAAGAGAAATGTTCAGTGGAGGGGGGAAGGCTAAGGGTGGGAGACGGCTGTGAGGATGGGGAAAGAGGCAGTTTACAAAGACACATTTGTAGTGGTCACTTCAGGGTCATATACATCTACGAAGTACCGTGCAAGCCACCACTAGGGTGTGTGGCACGGGGTGATTCCACACCAGGCATGCGCAGCACTCGTCCCAGTACAAATCGGGACCTCGGACGTTCCCCCGGCCGCTATTCGCAGACCAAAAAGCAGAGAGGAGAACGGTGCGCAGTCAAATTAGAAACTGGGAGACTGCTTCGTAAATGAACATGCAAACATATAGTACACTGCTAAGGAGACATCTAGTGGTTAATATTACTAATACTATTAATTTATTAATGCTACGAGCTACTAATTAATTCAGAGAAAAAAAGTATGCCAGAAACTTCAAGCGGGGTGAGGTGCTAGTAATGATGTTATTTTATAAAACACGAGCGTAAATTCTACTCTACCTATTAGAGTGGGAGTTTCATATGATTGATATTTCTCAACTATTGTGATCCTTTAATGCACTTGGAAAAAATTACATTTCAATTCTATCGGTCCTGCAGTATATAAACTTTATCTTATTTCTGTGTTCGCTTCTACCGCAGTACGTTGGCTTTAGCAGTATATGTTGAACGTCCGGCAAAAAAACTGTCTGCTTCGAACTTGCGTCATGCATTCTTTTAAAATCACAAATAGCCTTTACAGTCAGATGGGTATTTGCCTTTCACTAACAGTGCTCCACAAGTAAAATAGGGCCTGATGGAAACACGAAATTTATCTTTTGGAAAGGTCTTGACAATTTTCTCTGTGATATGATACCTGAAGGGATACCTTTTTTGCGTTTATTTGACGAAGTGTCGCCGGAATGTATTAATTGAAGCGCCTTTTTCTTGCCCTTGTTCTTTACTAATTTATATAGTGGGCTTAGTGGATATTCGTTGTTCGGGGCTAGTAAATGCGGACATTGAACCGGAAGCGAATAAGGGAGTGGAAGACCATGAGCTTTGGATTGCAAAGAAGTCTGGAATCCGCCGGTATGACATTGTCCAATGCAGGCTGGTTTAGCGTCGAATTCTCGAGTCTTTTGTGTGTTATATATTGTTATTGTGAACGTTTACCTTCATCAAAGACTGTTCATTTGGGACGCAACCAAGTTACTAAGGAAAGTGTGATATTCAATAATAACGAGCACTGCGTTTAACTGAGATGAGGTAGTGAGATCGATTATATATACATTTACCCCTAAGGCCGTGAACCTTTCTGTTTGACTGACACCGCGAGCAAATAGTATAAATTTCAGCTATAGCCATGATTTTTCTCTCGAAAAAAATTTGGCTCATAAAATTCAGGGTTTCAAATTTTTTTATTTTTTCAGAAAGAGTTAATATGGTTATATTGTCATGAGGAGAGTGGAATAAACTTCCGATTTTAATGAGAGAAAATACTTTGCCTAATTTTCGTTTAATTGAAGTTATTATGTATTGACAGACATAATCGATCCGAGAATTTTTAAGGCAAGCTTCCAATGTGCTTCGGTGACTGATTCAACCGTCCCGTTCACTGATGTCTTTTGACGTCAGTTTGATTGCACCGCTTCCAACTGAAGGTGCCTCTATGATAAAACAAGAAGTTGTCATCACAAGAGAAAATGTGGTGATACATAAATACTTATTTGCAGCAATGATGACTGTGTGTTTGTGACAACTCATGTTTTTAGTTCTATAAAAACGGTTACTAGCGAACAGAAAGTTTGACAAAACTATTAGAGGAGCTGGGTTGGTAGCCACTAAAAACTCCGAGAATACACACAACTCCTAGGTCATGCAGTTTCAACTACATCTACGGAATACCATACAAGCCACCTACAGGGTGTGTGGCGCGGGGTGATTCCACACGAGTTATACAACACTCGTCCCAGTTCAATTCAGAACCTCGCATGCTCTGCCAGCCAAGCGAGGACCAGGAAGCAATCAGGTGAACAGTGCAATTCAACCCAAGACCAAGGAAGCACTACGTTGCCAAACATGCTAACATGCAATGCACGGGTTAACTACTGATAAGTAATATTAATGTTCTTAATTAAAGAATACAATAAGATATTAGTTCGCGGAGAAAATTGAATCACGCGTGGCATTGCAAGTGAGATGAGGCGATAGGGATAGTGGCGAGTTAATAAGTTCAAATCCAATCCACCATGCAACATTCAGTCTCGTCTTTATACCTCGACAATCATGCTGACTCGAATCGTCACAAAATTACAAAAACAAAATCATGTAGCGTTCCTTGTAGATATTAAAAACAAAAAATAATTAAAAACTAAATAAATAAATAAATAAATAAAGCTACTTATCCTTACCGCTAACATTATAGGAGTCTTCGATTATAACTATAGTGGTCCCAAATCATGCGCGGAAAAAATGGCATTTTAAACCTGTTGGTCCTGCAATCTTATCTTTCTAATTTTATGCATGTGATCGAGCCTACCATATTAGCTAAAGGTTGTTAATATATTATTTTAATATAACCTTCGGAGAAGTAAGCGACATCTACTTTACTTAGCAGGCTAAGCATTTTCCTTAATCTACTCTGTTTTTTAGCGATTCCCATCCCAATTCCCTCAACAGCATCGACACACTCCTAGACTTACATCGTAACATCTCTTGCTCGTCGCTGCACGCCGTCTAATTCCGATGTCATGCCTGCTTCGTAAGGATCTAACTCTACATTTACTACAGAGGAAAATGTTTCCCAACAAATAAGAGTGCCGCCACAATCACGCTGGAGTAAAATCGGCTTCCTCTCATATGTCGTATTATTCCTATGCCTGGGCAACGACGAGAGGAGTTCGAGCACAGTCGGGTGATGGACTCACAGTCGAAGCTAGTGACTGATTACTGGCAGTTTCCATTCCTCGAGCGTTATTCGAGCTTGCTTCCGAACGGAGGCACATTAGATGACCTTGTATGCATTTGAATCGCTCTTTCGTACTCTCCGTAGTTTCTTCTGCATTCTTTCTCTTTCCAATTGAATTATGCAACTAGAGTTATCCTATATTCTAGCATATTAAAAAAAGTGCTATTGTTGGTATTTTTTCAGAATAGAGGAGTTGATTTTTTAAATACCTTAGTATTCATAAATAGTTTTATTATTTTTGTTTTCAGTATTTTAAATTGATTTAACTTAAATAAACCCAAAGGGAAACAACAAACTCTTGGTTGGTCTTTTAGTCAAATTATCCGTCAACTTCATAAAGAAATGCAGAGGAAACAAATTTTCCGGCCAGTCAAAATCGATATACGTAGGAGAAACATATCCTTACGGGCGGTTTAACTCATACTTTACTATTAATCAGTATTTATTTTCGCTCCCATCGCAATCAATGACTCTTAGAAGTCTTTGTGTCATTGACCCTATTTCATTTTGAAGTAGGGCGCTGGCCCAAAGATGCCCATACCTGACGTGGCCTTTCAGTGTCTCTTTTTAACTTTCATTGGCATTCTGCCATTCCAAGACCATCGAGTCGCAAATATTTTGTATTGGATTTAGGCGCTGTGAGTTTGGAGGCCAGGGTAACACTGTACTAAGCGAATGCTCCACGAAAAATCTCCCGTGTTCCGCGCACTGTGGATGGGGACATTTCTCCTAAAAAATATTATTTCTTTATTATATTATTATATTCATTCTGGTACTGCTTCGTTAATGTATGGAAGCGATGAAATAGCGAAGGATACGGACGTAATCCTCAGACGTCATTCGAGGTGGTGTTTTTAATATCGGTCCTGGCCCTGCAGCAGAAATTGCTACCCAAAAACGCAGACATATATTCCCAGATTTATCTCTCCTTTTTGTATTTTTTGGGTGATACCTGACAATCAGGAGGAATATTATTATTTTAAATAGCTTTCTTGCCTGCCTGCAATTTCTAATTCCAGCTTCATGGAGGCAGTTTCTCACTACACAGGCGCTTTCAAGTTTAAAGACTTATTTATCACAGCCCCCGCCAACAGTAATAGTGTTGTCAGTAAAATGTTAACGAATGCTGTCATCATCATCTGGAGACGTAAATCTTGGTATCTGCTTCTTTTTCATGTTGCCATCGTCTCATCTCCCTCCCTGTAGCGTTTTACCCAGCAATATACTATTTCTATTCAAATCCATATCTGAGCGAAAGTTGAGCCTATCACAACTATTCCTTTGATTTATCCCCTCTCTCCTGGACTTGAAGCAATTTTGTAAATATCCGTGGAAGTGGTCGCAGAGAAAATAAAATGTCTTCAATAGTAAATGCATTCAAATCCTCATCATATCTAATACCGATCAACTGCCAGGAGTCTTTTAGCGATTAGCTGCCTGTTTGTTGCCTTACCTACGGAGTTTTGCTTAAGGAAAACTGTTTATCATTACCTGGTTTCGGTTGAGTCATACGAGAGAGTTCAATGGAACGTTACAAATGCGTGCAATGTTATCTAATGTTCCGTTCTCCATTCTCGTGGCCAGCGCGAAACACGTTCGGGGCAGGTAAGCGGTTGGGAATACATCACCGACTGGGACGATTAGTCCATCACTTTACTGTGTTTAAATTTCCCTCGTCGTGGCCGAGACCTTAGAATAATGTATGTCATCAGAAAGGAAAGCGATTTTCCCCCGAGAGCGATAGTGGCGGCGCTCTGTTTGTTGAAAAACTTTATTCCCCATTGTGCACAATACCCTTCCATCCACCACAATTTTCTGGCCAACACTGCTGATATTGCATTATCCCCAAACGAGCACAAAAACGACGCATTATGATAGATTTACTGTGAAACAAACATGTTCAGATCTTTCTTTCCTTAGCCCCTTCCGTGACTCTAACTTGAGCAGAGCGAGACATTCATTCTGTCAAAATGCATTTGATTAATAATTACTTCCCCCCCACTTCCAATCCCTTCCTTCAAATTTCCTTGTCTTTTAGGTCCCAAGTCCAAAATCCCCTGCGTTACACCCTAACGACGGATCGCGGAGTAATGCGAAGATGTAAATTCCTGAAATTTGTGCTCCTTAACTCTACACTTGCAAAAAAACTAATATTTAATAATATTCCTTGACATCCATGATGAGAAAACCACCTTTGTTATTTCCACAAACTTTCTTACGCTGGCACGACGCGCGTTTCACCACACTGTGGCATACTCATAGGCACATGAGTATGCCACAGTGTGGTGAAACGCGCGTCGTGCCAGCGTAAGAAAGTTTGTAGAAATAACAAAGGTGGTTTTCTCATCATGGATATCCATAATTTCCACGAGGTCAGGCCTGAGATCATCAGTTATATTCCTTGACGTTTATTCTTCAGTTTTAAAGGCTCTTCTAAAACAAATAGTATTCCATTGCCCAGTAGATATAGTAAAATCTTTAAATATGTTTCTCTGTTTAATAACCAAGAGCCTAGTGTACCATAAATGAACCAAACTATCAGTTAACTTCTTATGAAAGTAAAAGCCATGTTCTTTCACGTTTACCTTTAATCATACGCAATAAAACCGAGAGTAAGAGGTGGTTGCCATGGAAATACGATGTAACTCTCCGAGAGTGGCGGTTGCCGTGCCCACGAGGGTTGTCAATGGCCGTAAGGACGAGTTCTCTCAACTTTTTCTATCGGAAGATACGCATCAGGTGCGAAGGAATTCATTTCTCTGCGACTGCTAACTTTTTTCACGTTCGACATGTACGCAGTTAAGTCATTTCAAAATAGACTTCTTTATAATTCCCCTTCTGCGCCCAACATCTTTGACTTGCCAAAGCGCCCATCGTGTTACAGCCCTGTCACACATTGAAAATTCAATCTGAAAATGATACCATTTTAACGGGCCCATATGTTTGATATTATATTTTGAAAATATATGCTTTGGCACGCAATATTCCATGTAAACCGAAAAATAATTGTTTGATGAACATTATCCCAGGTCAAAGACTTTGGTAAACCCTTTTGAAAAGTATTGTAAACTGCGAGCTGTTCATAGATATTTCGCTTAAGTTATTTGATTGAAAGTTTGTACACATTTGTCGACAGTAAGGATATTTGAAATAAGCGCAGCCATCATATTTTTACCTTGAATCTACCTTTTTTCCTACGCAGTGAGAATTTTTAGTTGCGGTTAACTTACGACCCCATTTCTGCATGCATTATGTATGTACCTGCCGTGATAGAAAGATATTAAATTTCAAAATGTTACGAAATTTAAACAAAAGTGACTAAACCTAGTATTTGCCTGTGAAACGTGAACACATCGGAAACGTCCGGAATCGCGGTTTTAAGTTACTTTTGCCACGTTTGCAGGAATGAAGACGTTAAATATTCCATTAGGGCTAATGCATTGCAAATTGAACAGCTAGATGAGAATTCATATGGCGTCAAGTGAGTTATTCATTTAAACGGATGTAATATCTGCCTTGAATTTTTTAATATTTTAGGACGATGAAGGTTATTACGCTAAAGACGAGGGAGTATGGACATAATGGGAGTATGGATCAAGAGATTGTGGCTCACTTTTTAATGGACACTGCCCGATTTCCAAAATCTCTCCCCCCCCCCCCCCCCTTACGATTCAGGGGGGTTGTTGCGCCCCTGAGTACTACTGAGTAAAGTCATAACGGCCATAAAATGATTAATTTGCTCCATTTAGATGGGTCTGATATTGAGATAAGGATCGGGGAATAGACGAAGGGTGGAGAGCCACCCTGCGTCAGTCTATTCTTAATCAAAGAGCACCCTGTTGTACTGTATCTGGTGTACTTTTCTTGGTTTAGGAAGAAATTCCATTGAAAATCAAATCTCAATCCCAGGCCTTTCGGAGTAGGAAGCCAATGCCTTAAACAGCACACCAGTCCGATCTTTCTCACTTGACACCAGCGTTGGCGATGAAGCAATTCGTGACGAAAACATCGCGGCTGGGAGCGCATATTACCTTCGCGTGCCAAAGGACACGGACTCTCCGGCGTTGAGAGCGCCGCCGTGACGGTGGATCGACCCCAAAGCGTCGGTCGCCGTGACAGCGGCCCACAGTGGGATATTCAAGTAAGTTCACATTCGAAAACCAAAGAACTTTTGATAGGGTAGAGGTATTGAGATGATTTGGTCACAATTTTAAAACTTAAACTTAAATAAAAATCGGAAAATAAGTAGGAAGTTAGATTAATTACACAAAACAGTGTAATATGTGCATTCACGTTCTTAAAAAAAGTATTTTTTCTAGTTAAATGCAGTTTTTATTCGTGTATGGTAGAAATTTCTTGATTCGCAATACTTTTAGTTGGCTATTATAAACGATTGTGTTGGCTATTATAAACCTCAAACTTTAAGCTTTAAAATGGTGATACATTCATCCCAATATCTCTGTTCTATTAAAAGTTCTTTGATTTTGAAAGTGAACTTACTTGAGTATCCCGATGTTATGTATGGGCGCGCCGTCGGTTGGCCATCGGGCAAAAGACGATCTGCTCCTTTACCCGCACCTCTCTTGAAACGAACGCACGACGTCTTTTGCTCTTCGGAGAAATGTGCGTAGATGGCATTCGAGATGATGCGTGCACCACGCAAGAGCACCACGTGGGAGCGATCGCGACACAAAGGGACCCGACTTCCCAACTGTCGATAACACTCCCTCTCGGTGAGCACTCAACAATCCCTCTGGCGGTGTCGGATGCAACAACACTCTCGCCCTCAATAAGAACGCCCGCCGTTCCAATCCCCGACTCTCTCCATGAACTCCATTGGCTCCGAACCAGGCGAAGTTTTCTTTAAGTTCCTTTCACGCGTCATACCTCAGAGAAAAATAGTAAATATTTTTTGGGGGCCTTTATCCGCATGGAAATGACAAGTGTCTCGATTTTGGGCTTTGGGATTGGGTTTGACCAAAAATGCTAGAATATTTATTATGCAATACTCTTTCATGGCTCTTCAAATTCTCCATTGGTTGGCGAACTAATCTAACTTTAGAGACTATTTTTCCCTAATAATTACCGTTTCGCTCTGTTTCGTGCATTACAAATTGTTTTCAGTCCTCATTTGCGTCACGAAGGTTCAAAATCCTTTCCCTCTCCAATTGATATAACGAAATAGCAAAAATAAATCTTTGGAATGATGAAAAAAAATCCGAAGACCAAAATCCTAGGGGAAAAAGGCCATTCGTATGCCCCTGACGGGATTAGAGTCTGCAAGTTTCGAGTTTCTTCGCTGTAGCCAGGACTTCGCTGTAGGTCTCCATCCTAGCTACAGCGGCCGGTATGTCTACATAGTTGTGCCCTCTTAAAAGTTTTACACCTAGTATTTCAAACTGAAAATGTAAACTGTGAAAATTTATGGTAATTGTTCTAAATTGCATGTATCGGGTTCGTACCGGTTTGGTTCCGGCCTATCGGGTACCAGTTATTGGGCGATACATTCCTACGGGCGGCATCGGATGTGGAGAAGAGCAGAAGACAATGGCGGTGTGACGACGTAATGAGATGTGAGAAGAAATTACCTATGATTGATACAGTCCGAGAGCTTTCTTGCTATTGTGGTTAATGGCCAATTAAGTAATTAGAAATTAAGAAAAAAATCACCTCCTCGACGGGCTTATTCGACCGATAAATGGCGGCTCGTTGCATAGGTCTAACATCCGATGTATCGGGGGACACGCTCCAAAGTGATAAATTAAAATAGTCTGTTGCGGTTCTCAAGCGGCCCCGGTATACCGACTGGTATATCGGATGCGACTGATGATATTTAGAAGCTTGGTTAAAATATTAAAGAGATTTGTGTGAAAGGAACTCAGATGATTAAGATAAAACAGGATGACTTTTGAACGGTATTACCGTCCTCATTCGTTCGCCTCAACAGGGAATGAAATCTATGCATCAACACCGGAGCGGCAGCTAATTCCTTTTACCGCCTGTGGTTTCCTCGGAGGACCAGCTGCCCAAAAAAATGCTCAATTTAGTTAAGCCTGACTTCAAAGGGACTTCTTTCAAGTTTTAACCCAGACACCGCGACCAGTACCACAAAACTACACCCCCTGGACTATGACAAACATTAATATTTATCATCTCGTGCTTTTAAAAAAACTAAAGAGAATGTGTATTAGCCTTGAACCAAGAGAAACATATGAAAAGACGGTAATTATTTTTTTCGCTAGAAATCCTTGAAGCAGAGAAGAATTTGGTACCTCAAACTTTAGTCAGTAATATTTTTGAACTTTTTTAAACTATAAATACTCTACAAGGAATCTTTTAATTGCGAGTTCTTGGTTAACAATCATCCACAACTCATTTAAATGATGCTGATAAGTAAGAAATAACCGATGGACGTGTAGTTAGGGTTTCACTAACGAAGACCTTGCCTTGGAGGCAAGTGGTAGTTGGCGGTTGTGCTCCGAGTAACGGTGAAATCTTCCATCTTCATTTTTTTATGTTTTATAATTTGGACATCTTTACTCAAAGACACATGATGAAGGTTAAGTTCATGCTCAGACTCCCTGGCATTTCTTTACCCTAATGGCAATAGTTACCACCCTCTCAACGTCAATAATATTTTCAGTTGGTGAATCTGAACGTACTCTAGTAGAAAATATCTCGAAGACTGATGTTTTGTGTTCACACATTTACATGCACGTTGCTAAACATTCTGAAGATGAATTTTTTATGTACACAAAATATCCATTATTCCAATTTTTTGTCGCTGGATTGACGTCGAGGAAGCACGAAACAAGGCATCTATTGTCTACAACCCCACGCACTCTGTGCCTTTGGCTTAAGCTACGTCTCCACAGCGGAGTCGCCCCGATCGTCCGTGCCCTTCAGGACAGACCCAGTCGCACACACACGAGGAAGGTCCGTAGGTATAAAACATCTAGTTGAAGCACTCCATCCTCGTTGCTCCAACTTAAGTTGTCGACTCATGACGAGGGAAACACAGAATCTTTTGTGGACGTGGCTAGAGCCAATTATAGCGGCGTTGGCAGCAGCGACTGTGGCGTGTACAGATATTACCATGTGTTTGGTGTGGGAGAATGGTCTCGCTTCATCTCTTGGCTGGCTTGGCCCTTGTGTCTCAGCGCTACGAGTACGGGGGGGGGAGTAAGGGGAGGGGAAGCGATTGGAAGGGACACCCCCCTTTCACACCCCACCCCAGTCCGAGCCTACCTCCCCCCCCCCCTCTCCCCCGTGACTCTTCTCTTGTTCTTCTTCGTCTTGGACATACGGGGCAGACACAAGAGTCCCCTCCCCTCTCTTCCCCACCTTTCCCCGCCCTCTCTTCCCTCCCCTCTCGCCCCTCCTCCAGCCAGACCCAAGACCCGGCACTTATGTTTCGAGGGCGTCTCTGGAATGCGGGTGGCCCCTTCCCACAATTCCCTCTCTCACTCCAGGCCTGGTCATCTCTCCAGGTCCGCCCGCCTACTCCGCTCGACTCCCTCCAGGAGAGCTGGACTTGAGGCAGGCGGGAAGGGTTGTTGTTTTGTTTGAAGAGTGAGACTGTGAGTCCATGCCAGACAGAGTGGTGTTCTCTCCTCAGCGAGTGAGAGTTACGCGCGGTAAGGAATTAAAAAACCTTTCCAAATCATCGCGCTGCACGTGAAATGAACTCTCGCCAGCTAAAATAACTGATTTCATCCAGCAAATGTAGGAGAGGATTATTTTCTTTACATTTCAGTGGCTAGCACTGACACAAATTGCCCATTCAGTAGACATGTGCTATCTAGATTTGGATCGAAGGAGCGATAGGGAGAAGGTTCTCGCATGGGAATCTAAGAACGAAAGAATTAAGTCAATTTGACAAATTAGGCATATGTCAAGGCCTCGACAGCAATTCAACCCTTCACCTATTGGTTCTCTGCAAAATGCGAGTCATGCAAAACATTAGCTTCAAATGTTGCGTAAATTGTATCATAAAATTTAACGTAGGAGTACCTTAGCATTCCGGACCGTTTCAAACGACCAATAGTTCACTTAAGTGAGTTCGTGAGGATCGCATAAACACAAGGCAAAAGTACGTGGTCCTCTTGATTACTCGCAAATTACTAACGTGCTATACATGCATTCACATTCCAACAGAAATCGTTCCTCCAAAACTAAGGCTGGTAATGAGAACTTCCAATGTTCTCCAAATGATGATAAAAAATACTTCGCTTTTTCTTCATTTTCAGTGAGATATTACTATTCTTCCTTCCGAATGACATTGCGTTCTTTAGGGTAACTCTTTCCAGTTCTATAAATAGCTCCAAATTTTGTCTGGGAAAAATTGCCTTCCACCTCTTAAGATATATTTTTCGTTCATTCTTCTCTGGACTTGCTTATTTTACGGCTGATCATAATTCTTATTTTTTTATGCATCTGCTCATCTGTTTTTGATTTTTTGATCTTTTTAATTCCATCTATCAGGCCCAGTACTTCCTGTGAATTCTGAGACTTCCGATTCTCTGTTTTTATTCTTCTAACTTCCTTTACTGATGTATTTAGAAATCATTTTTTGATAACTTGCCATCTCCCTTCCCTTGATCCTGAAATGCTTACATAATCGTCAATTTCATCTAAATCACTTAAATTGGCTAATCTGTCTCTTCTGTTTCCTTCAGTTTTTCCGTCTGCTAGCGATTCTTCGCTGATCTTTTCAGTATTAAAAATTTAAGATCACATTTCATCAGGACCAAATTGTGATCGGTATCGATAACCGCTCCAGAGTAACTGTTGAAGTAATTCAATTGATTTTTAAATCTCTGTTTCACTAACATATAGCTGATTTGGAATCTTATTCTGAGTCCTAGCATTTTCCAGGAATATCTTCCTTGCAAGTGGCTGCAAATCGACGTGACGATGTGACCTTTATGCCATTTTTTATGCAGAACTCGATAAGTCTCCCTCCCTTATCGTTCTGTTTCCCCAATCTCATCACTATTGTCCCATTTTTGGCTTTCTCTAACAGCCGCATTCTCCTCTCCAACGATTGCCTGGTTTCATTCACTTTCACATTTCATATCACTTCTTCAATTCCGTCATGCACCTCCCATACTTCATCACCTTTGTAATCTAATGTGGGCATCTAAGCCTGTGCCACACGTGTCCTATGGTTTTGTTTCGTAACCAGTATTTATTAATAATTAATTAAATTCACATGAAATCCACCCAATGCCTTTCTTTCCTCTCCGCGTTTCATTTGGTCCATGTTAATATCCTCAAAAGATTTCGTTTGCCTGCCATCATTCTGTTTAAAATCCCTTTTATTGTCCTACCCATTTTCCTTGCGCCAGTCCATCGATGCCACCGACATTTCGTTTACTCATTGCAAGTCCTCCATACTCTTTTCTGCGTCCTACGAATTTTCAACGATAGTTTCTCAGCAGTATTTTACCTTTTCATCTTCAGACCCGCACCTCAAGTAATTCGTAACCTCACTCATTATTTTTCCTCAAAGGCAAAGTCTTTTAATTAAGCAATACTACACTTTTGTGAAATTTCCATCGTGATTCCACTAATGAATCCTCTGCTCATCTCTTCATGGGGAAACACTTCATATCGGATGAGACACTGGCTTCAAAAATCTTGGATCCACAAACAGTTCACCCTCAGTGGGAGAGAAGAGCCAGAAGTCAAATAGATGAGAGTGCCACCCGATAAGACGGCGTGATAACCCTCAATAGAACTCCTCACGGCTACTGGTTACGGACTAGAATCCAGAAAATGTCTGATTCGAAAAAAGTGTAAGCACCAGTCGGTCCCTAGCAAGGAAATCCAGCAAGTCAATCCCCGTCGTTACCGTTTCTTTTTACTTCGATCTTCCGTATTTTACTTGATAATCACGATGTGAATTGATTTCTCCATGTAATGTTCGGCATGTAGTATGTATTACAAGCGTATGAGTTCAAAGTACGACGTGATTATGGATCGAATCGGAATATTAATATTTATGCGAAAACACTTCCGTTCACGTGGAACGTACGGAATCGGTATGGTGTGCCTTCTTTATATTCTACGCCTTTTGGCTTCCTAGTCACTTGTCTATACCTTTACATGACTTCTCCTAACCAGTTACCTCTACCAAGACGATTCGCTAAGAAGACTCTTCAACTGTTCAGCAATTACATCGCCTTAATTATTCCATATCGGTATCGGGTTTGTTCAGATTGTCAGAGTAGGTACGGTCTTCCCATTTCGAAGGCCCGAGCTCGAATTCCGGCTTATGTGGATATTCTTCAGAGGAATTTCGATTCTCACTTCGAGTTTATGTGAAGGAAACTTCGGTTGCAGTAACCCGAGATTAATCAAGTGCCGTAATCGTGATTCTTACGATTCTTGATATATGCAGATTAAAACTAAATCACTTCATACTTGCAAACAATTTAAATGCCCACCGTAATGATGACATATATGCGTCGCTGTCAAATGATGAAGCCTGGTTTACTATTTCTGGCAACGCGAACTTCAACCGCAACTAAGTACTACTCTAGCCGTTGACAGTGACGTAATACTGTCAGTCCCTTGGTGCCATTCGTGATGCGTAGGCCAACGTCCATGCCGTATATCTCCCCGCCCATCCTACATCGCCCAAATACCCTCTCCTCAAAAAACTTACCAAATATCGCGATGATTCGAACAAAAACATTGTTTGTTGTACAGTGTTTTTTCATTAGGACCATCGCGAATGTACCAAGTGTCGCCACAAAACGTAACTCACCTATTCTCATCAATGATGCAAATGACTTAACTCAACCGTCGCTCTTCTACGACAACATCTACCACTGTAACTAACTACTCGAGTGGAACGCAGGCGGAACCGTGCGACGCTCTTAACCTCATCGATTCAATTCAATATTCGCTTTAAAAAAAAGGATTTTTTCGGTTTATTTTTAACCAGGGAGAGTTATAATTTAAAATGTATGTTATAATTTATAGAATGTGCTGTTTTACTTCATCTGATTAATATGTAACCACCTTTCAAATGGATGTAACTTTTGATGTTTTGAGCTCAAACATTTTTGTATGTTCTTAGCGGACGAAGAAGTCCAAGAACAAACTTGACCGTGGAAGGCTTCACTTCGTAGGAGTTTATCATATTAATACTCATGATTTAAGATAATACTTAATAGTTTTCTACAGATTTGTTATTTTACGACGCGTTTCACCGATTTACGGCATCGTCAGGTACATAAAGTTTGTGAAACGCGTCGTAAAATAAATATTTTGTACACAAGTACTAAGAATTATCTTTAATCATAAGTGCTAAGTCCAAGAACAAAAAATATTTCTATTCTATTCTATCGCTGTCCGTCGACTCGCCGCGAATCCCAACGTTTTCCCGGCACTTTCGCTTTTCCACGGCATGCGTGTTCTGCGTCCAAGGCGGCAGGGCATCGGTGAGAGCGAGGTTAGGGTGGAGATGCGAAAGAAAGGGGGTGGAGGAGGAATGTTCCCTCCCCCCTCCCGCCCCTCTTAAAGCCTAAAAGGGGAGGGAGGGGAAAGACGCTGATGGAGGATGTGGTGGTGGAGGGTAGAGGAAGATAGGAGCGGGTCTCCCGGATAGGAGGATGGGGGGCGCGTTCCCACACCGGCCTTCAACTGTCCCTGAAATTAATAATTGCTCCTACGGGGGCCGGAATGACACAGGGTCGATAAAAAGAGGGGATGAGAAAAAGATGAGGATTTCCTCCTCTAGGAAAGGAGTCCAATTATCGTGTCCTCCGAAGTTGGATGTAGTTCCTTCACGTCGTTGTCGGAGGAATTCCGTTGGTACATCGTCATCTCCCTCGCTAGGCAACGCGCGGGGGATGGAGGATGCAGTCGACGGGGAAGAAGACGTCGGAGCGGGTCCAGACAGCGGGAGGGTAGAATGAAAGACGAAGGCGTTGTAATCACCTCCGGACATACTCATGCACACAAGTTGCCCTCGGAATGCAAGCCAGTGAACCGTCGCTCCGAGAATCGGGCTGTCGTCCGACACGCCAACTCCTGGGTCACTCCCAACCCTACCAACACTGCCTCTCGAAGGATTAACTTCGGCCGGCCGTATCTGAACTTCGAATTGCAAAGTGACACCTGCGAAAGACTTCAACGTGGCAAATGAGGTTAACTCAGTAAGGTCTGCGAAAAAGTTATTTAACTTACTGACCGAGATTTCAACTTGCGAAGTCACTATGAAAAATCATAATGCTGACTTTAGTCGGCAAGCTTGATTATGGGTTATTTTTAGTTTTCTTATTTGACGTAAATGCTATTTAATTCCTATTCTAATTAATTTTAAGAAAATGTGAAGAGTCTTTGCTATGAAGAAACCCTCCAAGCATTTTTTTACTTAAATTTAACTCGACATCTAATTGAGTTTAATGAGAGAATTTGTGAGGAATTGGGAAAACTTTATTTATTTTCTATCTCATTTAAACGATATTTTCGCGAATGACCGTTTATAAGAAGCGAATTCCACTCAGGAATTTAATGATAATAAAACGTAGGCACCTGTCCAACAGTACCTTTTGAGTTAATAGAAAGTTACTTTAGTATTTGAAGTCAAAATGGGTTTATTCAATGGAAATGCCCCAGCAGCCGGTTAATGTGGGTGAAAACAATGTTCACTCAAATACATTTGTCAGCTAAATTTCATATATTGTAGCTTAATTTTATTATGTAATAGCTTAACCATCTAATCAGAGAAAGTAGTATTATTTATGCAATGCATAAATAAGGTGGCATTTAGTATTTATTTCGACTCACTCAGTCGCGGTGGACTCTTGTTATGCGAAACGAGGCAGGGTGAGGGGGGCATGCGAGAGAAACGAACGACTCATTCACTATCATCAGCAGTTATCAGTTCAAAACTTGGATTGATGTAGATTCCCACTCCGTTTTCTTTTAAATTACTTCTGAATAACTTCAAAATACCTTATTTTGGCCTGCCTTTAATATGCATGGTATAATCCTTCCCTCATCTTTATTGTTCATTTTACTATTTATTTATCCTTAATTTTTAGTTTTCAGAAGGCCGTTGTCTCTTGTGAGTGTTACCAATGAACGTGTTTCTTCTACATCATTAGACATAGGCTACTAGCAGTATTACTAGCATTGCTAGTTGTAGTTCTCGTCCATATATATTACCTTTCCAATCGCACTTAGGACTTCTTCATTGGTGACTTCCTACGCCTATTTCATCTTCATTATTCTTCTATAGCACCCGTAATTGCAGTCATCATTCATTTGCAACATTCGCTAGAGTGCTGAAAAAGTTAAAAGCTTGGAGTTAAACCTTACGCGATCTTACCCATACATATGTTATATTTTATAAGTGGATCACATTCTCCGGAAACCGATCAAATAACAGTGATATACCGATGAATAACAGAAGTTTTCATTCCTCTTAACTGTTCCTATTTTTTCTCCTTTCCCTTTGTATACCGAGATCAAATTTTTGGAATGTTAGCTCTTCCATTAAAAGCTATATTTTCCATCATTTCATGTTCTCCGTGTACCTTTCATTCGCTTATATCACTCCAACAGCGTAACAACTCGTAATTCCCTTGGAATTGAATCGCGCTCATGTCCATTATAGGAAAACTTACATTGCATTCATATATATGGAAAAAGCCTTCGATAACGTTAAATGGGACCAAAAGTTTAAGGTTCTAAAGAAAGCTGGAATCAGCTATTGAGAGCGAAGACACACATGGAATCTGTATACGAACTAAAAAGCTATTCTGAAGGGAGATTAACGGAAATTAGAAGGTAACATCCACAAGGGGGTGAGACAAGGATACGAGTTATACACAGTGATATTTAACATGTATATTGAAGAGGCCCTGAAAGAAGTAAGGAAAATAGCAAAAATGGGAGCAAGAGTACACGGTGAAAGAATATAAATTCAAAGGTTTGCGGATGATATTGCTGTACTAGCGGAAAAGGAAGAAGACCTTAAAATTATTATAGAAAAGGTTAATGAAATCATGATGAGAACAAGATATAACATGAAAATTGATGCGCTTTTAACAAAAAATTGTAACTTTTTAAGACCCGATGCAATAATCTTCAAATAAGGAAGAGGCTCCTTAAATCCAATGTCTGGAGTGTATTGTTATACGGGTGTGAGACGTGGACCTTAAGGGTAGAAGAGGAAAGAAGACTGAATTCATTTGAACTATGGTGTTATAGGCGTATGCTAAGAATTGGTAGTGCAGACAAAGTGACGAATGAAGAAGTTCTTCGACGAGTAGATGAAAAACGCAGCTTAGTACTACGCTGCGTCAATCATGAGTACTTGTAACTTCTACGAAGTGAAGCCTGCAACAGTCAATTATAAGGACGTAGGTACTTTATTCAACATAATATTGCGTTGCAGCCAAGCTTACGACAACCCATTGCATCTTATCTTCGGAGTGTTACCAGTAGCAACTGGTGGAAGCTGTAGAGGAAGTTTAACCACCTCCTTTATTAGCAGTGCAAATATATTTAGAATACTGTTCATCAGCGTGGAAATCTAAAACATTTTTTTCATTCTTACATCAGAAGCCTCACTTTTGCTCTCACAGTGTTGAAGGCCAACGACAGATATATGAACCAACTTTTACACTTTATGTATGAACTTGTGAATACAAAAATATATGAACAACTCAGTTCTAATTTTAAAGCTTTGTTTGGTAGGTTACATAAATTTGGTTTGTGCATACATATGGCCTGATTTTATTCTTACAGCCTAACTTCGGTCACCTGAGGATCACTTTGGGAAGGAATATGTAACTTTTGCATGTGTGCTACAAAGTTAATTGCTTATTATTGAAAAAATTGTAAATATTCATAAGATATTTCGGTGCTCCTTCATCCAATGAAACCTACTATCGTAGATCACTTTATAACTGGCAATTTATAACTAGCCTACCTTAAATACGAATGTCTATGGATTATAGGTGAAACTGAATAAAATACGACTAAAAATCTCTCTTCCTTAAGTCAACGAGCCGAGAAAATGGCAGTAGTGACGTCTCAAGACAATAAATATCAGTTTGACCATTAAGTTTTAGGTTTTACAATCGTCTCGCAGTTCCCTCCGCAAAGAGGGAGAGAGAGAGGGAAATAGAATGTCGACTCGGTGCGTAGCTGTGAATCATGTAACTCTCTCCTTCTTCCACAAAACTTGGCCCCGACACAATGTACGTATTCCGAGTGCATTAGTGAGAAAAAAGAATAACCGGCAGAGGAAGAGAAAGAACAAGAATTTTCCTACGGCATGGGGTGAGCGGAGATGTGCATTATCGGCGTAAGAATACGTGAATGAAGTTTGAGCAAGATTTTATTTGGCTATTATGGATTCCACATCCGATTTTTTTTATTGAAGCAGCTGTCAAAATCATGAAGTAGACATAGTACCATTCGTGGCACACAGACTTTGTTTTTGCCACTGGAAATCTTAGTGATGAACTATATTTACACTTTTGAGGCTTTAGGTTCTTTGTTTCTTGCTGTTCACTGAAGACTCCTTCAAACTGAAGGTATTTCTGTGATTTTATAATGAATGTGGCGGTGAGTAATAAATTTATTTGTGAAGATAAATGAGGGAACTTGCAAAATACTCACCGATACATTTTTGATGCGATGTTTGCGTCAGGAGCTCCACATTTTGCTACGTAGTAGTCAGACAGAGAGGATAGGTACTTATCAAACATTACCCAGAAATGGAATCAATAAAAATCAACTCATGTGACTCTATGGTCGACAGTAGAGTAGTTTGAAATGTGGAAAGTTGAGCTTAATGCTATGCGATACTAACTAAAACTCAAAATAACTAGATTATGAGAATAATATATTGTTAATAAGAGCTTAAGACAAAGGTTCTGACACAAGGAATAAACCTAACCTTAAACAATAATTTATAATAATACACAAACGCATGAAAATGTAGGAAATTTAAAACACAAATTACTTAGTATTCAGAAATTTCATTACAACTTTTTTACCATCTATATAAACTGTAAATAATGACTTGTAACTGTAATCTTCTTTTCCCTACTTTAGCGTAACGTTCAAGCACCTAGTCTACATTTACTACAACATCTCCGAGGATAAATAAAAGACATAAGCCATTCAATCTTTCCTCAACCACTCGGGTTCGTAGCCATGACTTAACAAGATTAAGGCTGTTGATTGACCTTTCAGCACTTAGCAACACTGATTGGCAGTGTGATGAGAATTTGCAATACATTTCCTACAGAGGGAAATACATGTTAATCGCAGCTCTTCAACACATCACTTACAGTAACTGGAATTTTCTTTCCTTTCTCTTTCTCTCTTAATCACTTTGTTTTCCAATTATTTATTTCCCCATCGATTACAGCTTCAGATTGAACAGGTAGAATACGTTTTAATTTCCTAACAACTTTTTGTAGCCTCTCTTTGTTATTTTCTTTTTCATTGGTACTTAGTAGTGGTGTTGGTGTTCAGAATACATACAGGCAACAATACATTTAGATCAAAACACATTGAGGTATCTTGTGATAAACCATGTCTGAAGATCAACAATAACATTGTTCAGAAGTGGATTGTATAAAGATCTTCTGTAGAAGTCTAAAATCGTGTCAGCCTCATAGCTTTCTCTGAGACGTTGCTTCTTTACAATTCTTGGCATTACTAGCTGTACACCCAGCTTCTCAGCAGTGGTTTTGGCCTCAAAGTATATCTCTGTAAAGGTTCTCATCGTAGTTTATTCTACTTTCCTTCATAGATGTCAAGGTATCTTGTACAGCATTAAGCCTTGTTTAAGTCTACAGCTGGAATTTTCAGTAACTTACTGAGAGGAAGGGTTCTCTTCAAAATATCAATCAAACGAACACATGAAAAGATTGAGAATTAATTTAAATTATATGCTTTAGAATTAATACCTCAAGCAAACAGAAAAAAAATATGATGACATAATCTCAGGTCAAAGAGGTGAGAACACACTCTGAAATGTAATATAAACTTCGAATTGTTCATAGCTATTTCATTAAAGTTAATGGATTGAAATAATGCAAATATTTGGCAATTTATGGCAGTAAGGATGTATGAAATAAGCGCTGCTTTCCTTTTAGGTAGATTTCGAAGAAAGACTACCTATTGTAGTCGATACCAAGGGCTTCTTTTAAAATAAGAAAAACCCCTTATCTCCCTTAGTTTAAAACTTAATGCATTTTTTTAGGAGTATTATAATTTCTAAGAATATTGCCAAAGATTTTTGTTCCAAACATTTTTTTATTGCACCAACAATTAGCTCAAGGGGTGGAAAAAATATGGGTTGAAGAAGAAAAAAAATCATAACTCCCTTATTATTTACATTACAAAATCCATTAAAAAATATCTGACATTGTCAATACAATATCTACAACTTTTGTTCCAAACATTTTTTTGTACAACCAACCGTTAATGCAAGGGGTGACAATATTACCTATTTGTATTTTAGGGGTTAAAGGAGAAAAAAATTATAACTCCCTTATTGATAACATTAAAATATCCGTTTAAAGTTATCTGAAATTGTCAATTCAATATTTACAAATTTTGTTTGAAACATTTTTTTGTACAACCAACCGTTATTGCAAGGGGCGTCAATGTTACCTATTTGTATTTTAAAATAGGTATCTTAAAAAATATTTAATTCTTGCACTTACGAATACGAATTATTTTCGAGTAGATAATTTTCTTTTACTCATTTAAATATGAAATAATTGAGCAACGAGTTTGCTTTTTGGACTAAAATGAAGCTAAATCTTTATATTTGATAATTTAATTAACCGATTTACCGTCTTACTTGACCGTTACACTGAAAATAATTAACTTTTCGCTTAAAAATTATGCAATTTTAGAGCTTTTGTGATTTCCGTTGCTACGCATTTATTTCATTGTTACCCAACCTTGCAATACGCATTGAATACTAATAAACTTATGTTTCAGTACAAATAAAATTTCAAACAACTAAAATATATCGTAGAAATAATAAGTGTCGATAAAATGGAGCTTTTACGAAAAAATGTTTCGCTAGTGACTGAGGGAGGTTTCAGTTTTGAAAGGAAACGGCCGCCTCTGTTACTTTTAGTCGGGGTGAATATTTTGCGGCGATTCAGCGCTAGTCAGCGGCAGAGAGCGTCCTGACATCACGATTTCAAAAGATATGTAATTATTGGCTCATTTCACCCGCCATCTAAAGCTCATGCATGTACTATAGTGCTTATTTGCCTCCAATTCATCATGTTACAGAATCACACAATTTGACCACCCAGGTGGCGCGCGGCAATAAATATCTGGCTACAACTCGGCCAATATCAAGTTGATTGTGCTGAAACTTGGGCGCATTTTTTATCCGAGTGCAATTCAGCTACTATTGTTGTTCTCTAATATTTATTAAAAATATGAACTACGAAATCTACCTGTTTTTGTTAATCATTAACCTTCAATTTTTACTACACAATGTGGATTTGTATTTCCGCTAAAGTTAATACCCCATTTCTGTATGTATTTCCCGTGATGGAAACGTAAAATTTGAAAATTGTGTGCAAACTAAATTAGAAATAATGACTTAACCCAGTATTTGCCAAGGACATGTCAGCTATCACGATTCCCAGTCACTTTTCCCACGTTAGTAGACGTGAAGATGTAAACTACTCCTTTAGGACTAATACATTGCAAATAAAACAGCTCTATAAGAATTCATATGGTCTGAAATGAGTTATTCATTAAAATGGACGTATTTTCTGCCTTGAAATTTTCGAATATTTTTGGACGATGAATGTTATAACACTAAAGGCTAAGAAGTACGTACATGACAGTATGATTATACGATATATATTGTACTATTAGTTTGAATTTGGAATACATTTTTACATAGGTGGACTGAGTAGTAGTCATTATGACCATCAAACGATATTAACATTTGCTCAATTTATATGGGTCGGTAAGGATTAATCTGGGAATTTACGAACGGATGGAAAGACAGCCTTTGGTCTATTCTTAATCCAACGCAACCAGGAGTACCGCAACTGATATATGCTTTCCTTGGATTGGGTTGAGATTCCATTGGAAATCAAATCTCCATTCCAGGGCCTTCGGAGTAGCAAGCCAATGCCTTAAACATCCCACCAGTCCGATCTTTCTCACTGGCCACCAGCGTTGGCGATGAAGCAATTCGTGAAAAAGACATCGTGGCAGGGAGTGCATTTTCTTCGCTTGCCAAAGGACACGGACTTTCCGGCCTAGAGAGCGCGCCGCGGCAACAGAGGAAATTGGATGGAATTATTGAGTCAAGTGAGCAAAAATTTGATTTTTTTCTCCCTACCTAGCTATTATCATCGATTATTGTCATTAAATGCCCTTGAATAGGGCAGTATTATTGTGAAAAAAAGCCACCAGCATGTAAAATAGACATTTACAGGCACTAACAACTTCCTTTCATTTCGTCATCTTTCCAGAATGGATTTATAGCTTCATAAAATTTGTTTCCCTAGCAAGGAAAACAATGATATTTGCAGGTTAGTGATTGTGAATATCTCATTATTACAGACCTCAAATTAGGGTGTTGTTCATGGAAATAACTAAATGAAAGTTTTTACAAGTTTCTCTTCACGCAAACTTTTGAGAAGTCATCAAGTATTATGCCAATCTATTTTCACAGGCACGTCATACTTTATGTTTGATGCAATAACATTTATCAATGATGCCTCTGGGAAAGTACAGTGGTATTAACATGAAGAGTATTCTCATTAACACCAAGAGCAATGTAGTGAAATTAAATCTGTAACTTAGTAATTCCACATGAACTTAATTTACGACTTAGGTTTCGACTTATGAAGTCATCGTCAGGTGGTTCAAATCAAATCATCAAATGAAGTTCACGTGGAATTACGAAGTCGCAGATATAATTTCACTATGTTAAGCAAATTCTACAAAATTTCGCCTGACACAACCGACCTGTAGCAATACCGAATGCTGTATTTTTTTTCGATCTTAGTAGGCCAAGATAACGTTTTTACTTTTAAAATATGGAAATTTATAAATGTATAATGAATGTCTCTGCCACTACCACAATCCTACCATCAATTTTTATGTATCGTATTAGCCCGACTATTGTGCGATGTTAATTTCTCCAATTCTTAGCTAATCTCTTTAGCACTCTATTCGAGTACATGTGACCTTAAAACATCAGTGTGCATCGCTAGTCTCCACGTGCGTTCTGGAACGTTTAATATTGCTGGATTGCATGTTAATTTGGAGTTCAGGTCATGATACTACATCGTACAAAAGTACTGGAGAAGCTTGTACAGTATAAAATTGAAATCTGTCGATGAAATAGACATAGGTAATCAAATCGATATTTACTTCCTTTTTTATCACTTTAAATTATTGGGGTCGCACTGTAATGGAGTCGCATTTTATTTTGGGCTATAACAGCATTTTACAAATCGTGGGAAACCTGCCTTTAAACCCGATGAAGTAACTTGGGGTAAAGTACCGGATTCTTAAATCAGTACACCCTGCGCTGATATATACATATACTTATTTCAAATAAAAATTCTAATATGGTGTCTATTTGCAATGTAAAACAATCTCGCTCTTACTCACTTAAGGGAAAATATGGGGAAACACGTCCGGGAAATATGCGGACAGGCTAGTCGCAAATTGGAATGTATTGAAAGAAAATTAGGAAAATGCGACGAGAAGGTTAAAGAGCGATGTTATTTTTCACTCGTGAGACCTCACTTGGAGTTTTCCGCTAGCATATGGGACCCTTACGAAGTAGGACTGATCTCTGAAATAGATCGAATACAGCGGAGAGCAGTAAGATTTGTTAAAAGTTGTTACGATAAACTTAGCAGTGTTACCGAATTGTTGAAGGAATTGGGGTGGGAATCTCTAACTGATCGAAGGGAGAAATACAGGTTAAATCTTTTGCGCAAGTTCGGAGCAGACAGTTTTTTGCCGGAGGTTCATCATATACTGCTAGAGCCAACGTACTACGGTAGAAGCGATCACAGGAATAAAATAAAGGAAATTGACTGCAGAACCGATAGATTCAAAATGTCATTTTTCCCGCGTACAATAAGGGATCATAATAGTTGCGATAAATCAATCATATGAAACTTCCACCCTCAATAGAGTAGGTAGGCTCTTCACTTGTGCTTAATAGCACAACATCATTATACTATCACTTCACACCAGTCGATTTGTTCCGCATTATTTTATTTTATTCTCTGCATGAAGTAGCATTTCGTAGCAATCATAAATTAATAGTATTAGTAATATTAACCACTAGATGTGTCTATAGCATCTTTGTGCATGTTTGCATGTTCATTTACGTATCCCTCTCCCAGTTTCTGGTTGGATTGCGCACTGTTCTCCGGACTGCTTTTTGGCCTGCGCCTAGCGGCCGTGGGAACGTGCGAGGTTCTGATTTGTGTTGGGACGAGTGCTGCATGCCTGGTGTGGACTCACCCCGTGCCACACACTCTAGTGGTGGCTTGCACGGTACTTCTCAGATGTAGATGTAGATACAATGCGAAAGGCCGCAATGTAGGGGAAAATCCGAGGCAGGCGAAGAAGGAGGAAATGTGAAATTATGGTCGTTCTAAGAGACGGTGGAATCGGCTTCAAAATATAGAAGGAAAGTAATAGCTCTTTTTGTGCGTTTTCAATTGGTTTGCGTTTCACACTCGTCTAAACACAGCCTTCCATCGCCATAATATTCTCTGAATGAATGAACTCTCGACCCCGCTCCGGCCAGGTGCATGCTGGGAAATGGGGGTTAAGAAGGGAAACCTCGCCCATCAGAATGTTCGTTGGGTGGGGGGCGAGGCTGGAGGTTTCGGCGCGCTTGTCGGCGTGAAATGTTGAGGGGGGGGGAGGAGTACCCGCGGGAGAGGGGGAGGGGGGGGAGAGCGAGAGGTTCGTGGAGGCAGCGGTAGGTGGAGCGGAGACGGAGTTGCGTGGAGGAGGGTGGGAATGTATTTTGGAGGGAGAGGTCGGCGAGAGACTATACCTGGGCCCTTCGAGAGGGGAGGGGTCGGTGGGTGGAAAAGGGGGTGTTGTTTCGGGGAAATGGATGAAGTACGAGTGGATGAACCACGGCGCGCGGATGGAGGTAGATGTGGCAACGTGCGGCCGGCATCACGGAAATATGGCAGGTGTTTTTTTTACTCCTTTCCATCTCTTTCTTCCTCTTATTTATTTTTGGGTGGATTTTTCTCTTTTTTTGAGGGAAGGGAAAATTGGTGGGAAAAGGGATGTGTTTTCGGGGCAGAAGAGGGGAAAGGGGAGAATTTTTGGGGTTGGAGGAGATGGGAGTGGGTGGGTGAGGGTTGCAGGGGTGAGGAGAGAGGGTGGGAGAGGTGATAAAGATGAGCCCTGGAAACCATATCTTACCGGCCTCGAGGGAATATACTCGCGCCGGTTGGTTCGAAGTGCATGCCGGGTAAAGAGGGCGGAATGGAAAGGATGAGGGAGATGGGGAAGGGATCGCGCTTTCGAGCATATTTCGTGAAAATAAAACAGCTCCGAAATACGGAACCAAGAGTAAACTAATGTGTATCCCGTAACCTTTACAAATGTCGAACTCACCTGCATGGAGTGTTAGGTGGGATAAAACTGGATGTCGGCTTCGTACACTATGGCTTACTCGAGATTTTCCGTGAGCTCTCCTTCCGTTTCTCTTGGAATCAGTGGGTGGCGAATCAAGCTTCCACTTGGCCATCGAAGAGAGTACCGAGCGCCAGGGATTATACATCAAGTGGTTTTATATCCCATGTTTAGCTTTTCAAAGGCACCGAGCGGAAACTTTGCAACAGCATACGCTTGGATATACGGTTAGTAATCAATTCGGCTAAAAAAAGGGAACGTAAAACATGTATGATAATTGTTTATATTATTTTTCTCTGATCATTTAAGAATGTAAATTTGCAGAGGAATATGGCAATGAAATGGATACTTTTTCATTTCGTTTTGCCACTACGTCCGACCATTAACTTCTCTTATAAAAAGAAATTGGCCTGTTGCTTTGTCTCTGAAGATATTTTGATGTTCTAATAGGGACTAATCTAAAGATGTCAGTATTTTTTCAGTTTTTGATAGTCGCATTCTCACACTAATCATCTGTGGTAAGGACGGGTAAGTAAAATAATTAAAAATTTACATAAAATAGCTTTTAAAAAGTTCAGTTTTTCTGTTGTCGCCACGAAAGGTTTCAGTACTTAAAAATTGCTCTTGGCAAACAAGTATTTTTGTGAGCAGTTGTTTATTTTAAATGTTCGCATTTGATCTAATGCAGCTATACTTCTAGAAAAAATCCTGCTATTGACATTCACTACTGCGGCTTTTCACCGACTTAGTGGATCAATATATACCGTCTGTCCGTTGTTGGATCCGATAATATTTACCCCAGGGATGAAAAGAGTCTGCCCGTGGTGGTAAGAGGTTGAGTAAAGCCAATCAGTGACTCATACTCAACAGTATGACGATAGGCCCGGCGCGGTGTTTACTGACGGGCAAAGTGATCCATCAACAGTCTTACAATCTGGGCAATGGAAACATTTTGTGAAAACGCAGACTTCTTCAATGTAATCCCATCAGCACAATCACGCAGCGAGGGGGAGGGGGGGCTTCAGCCCCCCCTGAAAGTTTTAATCATATTGTTAGTATATTTTTACCATGCATTATGTTAGATGCAAAATACAAAGGTTTGAGAGGGGATAATGGTAATAACAAACCCGTTTTCTATTTTAAAAAAGTATCCATAAATAAACTGCAATAACGAATGAAATTGTACCAAGAGAGGACCCCCCAGGCTTCAGATTAAGCCCCCCCCCCCTAAACTAAAATCCTGGCTACGTCACTGCATCAGTAGAAGTGGTTCAAGGAATTTTCAGCGACGAATTGTTTTTGTTAGTATCTTGGTCTCGTGATTTATTTTTTTTACGCAAAGGGTAACATCTTTTTCTTTGCTAACTAAATTCCTGCTTTAGGAATTGGCATTCAGTCGTTGAAAACGTTTCTTCGCTTAAGAGACCTTAATGAAGAATAAATGAGGATCTTGATTACGTTTAATGTACTTAAATACTTGTCAGTACAAACTATGCGATTAAACTACGCAAAAATAGGTGAAATCAAAAGATAGAAATAAATTGAGGCAATAGGATCGTTCTTCTCTATTTATTGCCGTGGGAACGAAGTCGTAAATAACGAACCCGCCAGCATGTTGTATCACAACAGAAGCTCATCAACCACAAACTGACCCTTCTCAAAGATGCTCTATTGGCCGAAAACAAGTATCATAATCGGCGTAAGAATCCATTTAAGGGATCTTTGGAGTCCTACGGCCCATCGCGCGGAAGAGATGCACACATTTACGTAACACTTATTACCTGATACTTTTTTTTTTTTTTTTGAAAAATCAGATTTTCTGATACATATCTGATTGGGAATAGGCTTGAGGGCGAAAGACTAAACACATGCCTTTTGTGCTTTGAAATGAATAGTTCGTTCGCGAGATACTGGATGACAATGAGCAGACCACAGCGAAGGTCTTGACTAGTTCATCGCAGAAAATCGTGTCATCTGAGGATGTGAAAATCGCGTATCGTGAATCGTGTAAATCGCATAATCTGAGGATTATAAAATCTAAATAGCTTGCGTGCTGTACTAGAACACTTAATTGTTCCCCTGAGTATTTCCATTAGTCTACCACTATTCCACTCACACGTGAAGTAAAATGGCTTCGTATGATCTCTGTAGTACCTGCAAGGTTAAATCTATATCGGCACTCGGACTAGTTACAGCGAAGTACTCATACAATATATTGCACTTGTAAACCCATTATGAGAGTTCAATATAAGAAAATTATAGTTTCGCGAATTTGTCATAAAAAACCCTTTATTCTATATACATGGTTCATGAGTTACGCGTTGCTTTTTAATTTTTAGCTTCCAATGACACAAGGGCTCCCGTTTCGCCGATTCTCTTTATAAAGCCATAAAGTAAGGTAAACTAAAATAGCTTTGTATGATCTCTGTAGTACCTGCAAGGTTAAATCTAAATTGAAGCTTTGCTGTGCTTCGTGAGAAATTCCTTTCTAAATGTATGTTTTCCGTTAGTGAGTTACGTTCGTCTTTTATTTTCTCACTGGAAATATTCTATGGAAATTGTGTAGCAGCGCTGATTGAGCGACACGACTGGCTGTTATCATAATTGCGCCGAAGTAACCTCTGCATCTGTTAATCACCTTCATATTTTTTACTTCATATTACTCTTACTCAACTGATTTGGGTAGTTATTAATCAAAACCATTTAAAATTGGCAAGGGTTTTGAATTTGATAGTCGTCGGACGTTTTTGTTTAATTTGATAAGACGCCTATTAATACGCGCGCTTTGGGCTCACTTCCACGCAATGCATTGCGTGACTCTGGTGCACCCAACCCTTGCAACCCGACTGGTTGCATCACTAATGCAATTCCAAGCGCCATAACTGCCATCGGCAAGGTACACATCTAATAGGGATAAAAAAAGTTAAGAATAGTAAAAGTGAAGGTATGTAATATAATGTCGGAATGCGCATATATTTCAAGTACAAGACCATCTCTTCTTCAATAGTATTGGCTAAAGGGGAATAACAGTTATAGATTATTAACAGGGGGGGGGAGCATAAGTAACGGGCAAGGCTGTTTTTGAAGGAGGGAGGGGTGGGGGTGGCCTTATGCTCCCCACCCTCCCCCCCTGTTTTCAAATCCCCCCCTCCACCCACGGATACCTAGATAAGTGTAAGCCACCCAACCATTTGTACCTGATGATGGCATGAGATGCCGAAACCCGGGTCGTTTCTTTAAAATAAAGTGTGGAAGAAACAACCAAGCGCTTTTTTATTATTAAAATGAAGGAGTTCCACAGAGTTACGCCGGAGACAGTGTCTTATATTAAAAGTTATAGATTATATGAATGTAATGTTTGCCCTTTTTTAGTTTTTTCCCTTCCAATTCTGGTCAGTTTAGTTTCTTGTCTTGAGAGAATCATGCACAACCAATATGTGTTTAATGTGGTAGAAAATTAAGATTAACTCAAAATACACAAGTAAAAAAATATGAACAAACTAATCGATACTATTATATTTTTTTTCTATCATGTTTTGATTTCCTCTGAGTGAGTATTCCGCTGATGCATTGAATTCTCAGTATGTTTTTTTCACGTTTAATACGGATTCAACTGAATTTATGTAAATAGCTAATACTTGGTTACATTTTTGATATTATGAGCAATTAGGGTAGACATCGATGGCAAATATATGGATGTGATGTGGGACAATTTCATTAATTTAAGGCTGAACTCGACCCAAATGACTTAAAAGGGTCCAACTATACTCCTGAGTATGCTTGATTGGGAACTCGTTAGATTTCCTTCACAAAGCGATTCCAACAAAGATATCGCTCACCGTCATCTCGCAGTGGTTGGCCGCGCAAAGAAATTACGTGGACGCGGCACGATTTGTCACGTGACCAAACTCCCCTGAACCAGGTTCGAATCCCGTGCGTCGCGTGCATTTGGAGGAATTGGGGGCGTAGACTGACTAAAGCCTGGTCTACACGTAACGTTTTGTCGTCAGTCTTGCATGATCTGGAAAGACTGACCAACAAGACTGACGCAAATCGTGCGGCTACACTACTCAAACTTTTGCTCAGACTTTCACCCAGTCTTTCGCTCAGTCGTTCCGAAATCGTCAAGGAGGAGAAATGTTAGTGACGATAATTGCACTATGTGCCTAAAAGGGACATTCTGCCATGTTAATCTTCTCCGAGAACTACAGGAGGAACCAGATGATTGGTGAAATTACTTACGTATGGACATAGACACGCACTGTAAATTGTTAATGCTTGTAACCCCTGAAATATAAAAGCAAGACACAGCCATAGGGTGGCTATCAGCACCCACAACAGACTTACCACTACATTAAGGTTATAACCGACTGGCAGGAGCTACAAGGACCTTGAATATACAACAATAATTTCGAAACAAGCTCTTAGTCTCATCATATCAAAAACCTGTGAAGCTATATAAAATGTTCTGAAAAAGGTATATTTAAAGGTAAGTGAATAAAACGTACGCATATTTCGATTTTTGAAAGAAAAACAAAGTTTTATTAAAATAAATGTAAACTTCGTGAATGATGTAAAACCTTTGATGAACATAAGCATTTGTTACTTTCATTTTTAAAAAGAAGTTTCAAGTATTTGCTCCTACAAACTGAAATATATTTTTAAATTTCACGATCGGTTAATAAATGCATTCAGTTGGCTATAAAATTTTAAATAAACATTAACTGCTTGAAAAAGTGAACGTAATAAAGAAAACAGAAAACTTTTTATAGGGATTGTCTATCTTTAGGGATTATTCCCGAAATCAGCATAGTACGCCGAAATTCCTGGTAATATTGATGAATTCTCGACATTTGTATTAGTACTACTTGAAATTTTCATAGGCAGAACTTGATAGGTAACTAGGTTGTGGAACCCATCGTGCTATTGGGAGAATTTGTCTGATGATTACTCTCTGAGGAAAACTCTGTTTCATTCAAAACTACCCTCCGGAAAAACCAGCACAGTTCACAACTTTAAAGTCTTTCGTAATTGCTTTCAGTTCAGCTTCAAAGATAACATCGTTAATAAGCTTTATTGCAAAGATACTTTGGCTCCCTTTTAGACCACGTAATTTATGCGCTTTCCAGTAAGTATCAAATTCATCATCGGAAAGAATGCTTTCAATTTCTCTCCAGCTAGTTGAAGTACTTCAGTAATTGGATCATTGCTGAATCGTTTCCTCTTCCTTGTGATCGAAGATCGGCCGCTGGACGATAGTGTGTTACAGCTTGACACAGTTTTGCTGGCAGTTTCCGTTCTTCCCTCTCCTGGTGCTGGAGGAGCTGATAATACAGCCACTGTTTGCAATTCCTCTTCAGCTAATGATTATTATTCATCTTCCCCATAAACACAATAAAACAAGCAATTTTATTTTTATAAATAAAACCAAAACAATTGGAAACAACTATTTAACTTCGTTCCTACAATTTTCCCGTTTTACTTTTATTTCTTTGTATTTTTCAGTTTCCAACGACCGAAAAAGAAATTATAGACATAGCTGACGAATACCATACGAAGTGGCAGTTTTCTCATTGCCTTGATGTAATTGACGGGAAGCATGTGAGAATCATATCACCAGCTCATAGTTGACTTTACTATTTCAATTACAAAAGCACCCACAGAATTGTACTCATGGAAATTCCCAACGCTAACTGTGAATTTATCTACTGTGATGCTGGAACAAATGGCTGGGTTTCGGATGGAGGAGTAATTGCAAACACATTGTTTTATGATAAATTGACACAAGGTAGTCTCAATATTCCTAAAGTAGAACAAGTTTCAAATAGTTACCAATCAAGTATTTCCATGCGTGTTTGTTGGCGATGAAGCCTTTGGACTGCGCTTTGATTTTCTTAAATCTTATCCTAGAATCAGCTTGAACCGAGACACATGAATTTTTAACTATCGCTTATCAAGAGCTCGAATTTGTCATTGAAAACACATAATGGAATCTCGTTTTAGAATTTTGCAAACTGCAATTAATTTGGACATTAATAAAGTTGACACCATACTGATAACTTGCTGTATACTGCACATTTTTTCAGGAGACTATGCTCTCGTAACTACTCTTCACCTGATGTACTCGACGCAGAAAATTCAGTGGATGGTTCTGTGGTATTAGGAGCGAGATCCAATCCCGACGTTACGCATAATCCTCAACTTGGCAGGCGTGGTCTAATTCTGGAAAGCTGAAGAGTAGTGAGAGACAAATTTAAAATATACTTCAACAATGGAGGGCCTATACCATGGCAAGACAAGGCCATTAAGTAATTTAAAACGTTATAAAAAATTGCAATCCAAACCGGAATGAATTAGTCGTATGTGAAAAAAGTATATGTATTTTGCTTAAAATGACATGACACTAATTAGAAAAAATTACTGCGAGAGATTAATTTTGATTATCCACTGTCTATCTGTTTTACTAACTACGCGTACATTTTTTGTTTCGTTAAAGATATTTTCAAAACTAAATTCGTTAAATTTTGCGTAATGGAGGCAATAAATAATAGTGTTGGCTATGAAAATAAAAAAGGTTTATTATTACCTAACTCCTTTTCACAACCTTGTATGTTTTATCGTGATCTGCTCACAATCAGCAGTTGGCCTTCGTCGTTCAGTAGGAAAGTAAATCGAAGTAATATAGAGGTTTGTAGATTTCTTCTTTTCTAGCTCCAGAACGCTTAGACGCTTTTATTTTCGCACACTCTTTACGGTAAACTGTTCGAAATGGGTTGATTTATTTGGTAACCGACTCTTTAGTTGCTTCACGATCCACTTATTAGCACTTCGTAACAAAAGAGGTGTATGCCTGGTTTTTCTTGTCTCGGTTGCTTTAATCTATTGATTTTACTTGTCAGAGGGAAGGAAAACTTTGGTACAGTTCTATGAACTCTGCAAATAAGTCGTGAGACCTGTGCCGTAGGTCAGATGCAATTTTCTTTCGCCAATACACGCACGACAATACCATTTGCAACCTCCACCTTCGCCGGTAGCGGACTGGCAGGGGAGCAAAGTTTGACCAATTAGACTGACGCGCGTCTACATGCACCGACTTGTCTGCCGTCTTGCTTGTACACAAAGCTCCAGCCCATCAGTCTTTTGCAAGTTTGTCAAACCTCATTTAGCTCATGCAAAACGTCCAATTTGCCGTCCCCACGTAACGTTTTGTTTGACAAATCTGGCATGATCATGCAAGACTGACGACAAAACGTTACGTGTAGACCAGGCTTAAGACTGACTTGACTGCAGTGCGTCGTCGGTTAGGGTGTCCACGAGTCTCTCGGTTCAACCGGCAGATGACTTCGAGTCGCTGATGACTTCGACGAGGCGAGCAGCTTCTCGCTTTGCTGAGGATTATGTCAACCCTGCGGGGCGTCATATCTTATCAATTTCATGGGTAAATATTCTCCAATTTGCCGCTGTCGAAGTCCTGCTTGAGCCCGAGATAAGTGTCAAAGTGTACGTAAGATTCAACCAATATGCCGTGTTCTAAGGCCACCGGGTTTTTAAAAATAGGTATTAGTTTAATGTAATATGTTGTTTGGTTTTATCCCTGAGATTTTGTCTAGTCATTGATTGTTAATATATGTATGTGGACATTGGCACTCGCGGTACTATTTTATCTACGCACCAGAATATGATATCCTTTGAGCATATTATAACATTTAAATCGGCTAAATTTCAGCCATTTTCGATAATTAAAGATGGCAATGCCTTTTATATTTTTTCAATGCGTACTGATTGGATTTAGAAGTAGGTGATTTAGCTACTTTAACTAAAGTCTGCTAAGAACATGTAATGGTAGGTTGATCTGCGATCCGCTCAGCCCCTACATTCCTATAGCAAACATATCTCCAGAATATTTTCATTCCTCTTCACGTAAAACCATAAGACTACTTGGTCATCTAGTTAGCCCATCGCCCTCGATAAGTTTGCGCTATTTATACACTGCCTCACGCCATGTCTCTCTTCAGTTTAGCTCACGTCTTACCTCTCTTCATAGCTTCACAAAACCCATATCCTCCTCCTCTTCTTCTATCCATATTCCCTTCTGTCCCAGCAATCTACCATCCAAAACGGCTTCCAGCGTCCTTTCTCCTCATCGCACTTGATCTATCCACCCTCTTCGCTTCTCTTACCTTGACTGCGACTTATTTCTATATTTCCTTCCCTATCCGACAATACCATGTACTCTTTAGTTTGCCTCGAACCTCCCAAACAGAGAACCAACTGGGGGAAATTCCCCTTCTTGAACAGAGGGGTGGAAGCTTAGGTGCAAATGTTTTAAATCCATTCCCGAATAATGTCAGGTGCTTCACAAAAAGACTAATCTATGACATGTCTTTGTATTGTTTCTTTTTTAATGAATATATATTATCTAATATCATTATATGTATTTTAAGTTACCACCTGACCATAGGGTCAACTTGAACTGTATTATCTATAATAATAATAATTAAATAAAATCTGACCCCGTCCAGTTCTAATCCAAGTTCGGGAGTTTACACGGGTGTTGTTGAGAACAAATCCAGCGCCAAAGCGATATACACCCGTCCCTAAGGACAAAGGTATTTTAAGTTACCACCTGACTATAGGGTCAACTTGTAACTGTATTATCTATAATAATAATAATTAAATAAAATCTGACCCCGTCCAGTTCTAATCCAAGTTCGGGAGTTTTCACGGGTGTTGTTTGAGAAGAAATCCAGCGCCATAGCGATATACACCCGTCCCTAAGGACAAATTTCCCTTCGTCTCAGCTGCTCCGACTCCTCGCATCGCCGTATCAGAGAGATTGGTCGCACGGCAGACGGAAAATCCTCCGGTAAGTTGGTGAGTGCGATACATCGACTGCACTAAGCGCTGGACCAACGTGACATGATAATGCAAAATGGGTGTGGCAGTTAACGCGTCGCTGTGCGATATCACGGGATACAATGTGGTAATATTTAACTTATTTCGTTATAGTCACTCCTACAAAGGTGCGGAAGTGGAATTCCCATGTGGGATGAGGGATCTGGTCTTGTTTGTGCTTTAAAAAAGTAGAATCCGAAATCTTAATGCATTTCATCGGAAATATCTTTATTCACAGTTGAAGTTATTCAAAGAGCGAATACTGCTTACTTAGCACATATTGGTCTCTTCTCCTTTTTGTAAATCTAATCGAATGTTTTTTTTCAAAACTTGTTACGGGCAGGGGGAGGGGTCATGACCTCTTTTTGAGCAAGAAGTCGCAATGAAATATACAAGAAGGAATACTCAAGAGTTGCATCATGGGCCACTTTCTGAACATACATTCAAGGATTCTCGCCTTTATTCAAGGATTTTCTCCTTTCCCAAGTACCTACATGCCTCGAGTAAACAAGTCTTCTTAGCGTTTAATGCTGAACATAACAGCAATATTTATTGACGAATTTTGAAGCCTATCAGCGCAACGGATATTTGAAAGGCATAAACTGAATTGGCACCAGATTTATGCGTATTTTGAATAATTTACAGAAAATCAACTCTTCATTTATTGATATTTTTCCAAGTTTCATTAAAACTTACCTACATGCTTTCAATTATATCAACAATTATAAAATGTTGGTGCATCAGTAAAATTAATATTTGTTAATTGTAACATTTTTGTTAAAAGCCATTCTGAGTGAACAAAACGATAAATTCTCGTTGGCACTCCGAGTAAAAGTAGAAAATTAATGTTATCTCTATCTCAGCGTGGCACTTAGAGGGTCTTTTGTAGGTCGCTGAGATGATTTTTCAAACTACATAAACTCTTTGTTATATAGGAGAGTGCTGATAGTCTTACACAAGGTCCTGCAAGGGTCACCTGATCCAGGTATTGTGCTATTTTACTCTTGGAGGTGCCCTCAACAGATTTATGAGCGAAGTGGTTGTTTTTCCGACAACCGACTCTAATGGGATTCTGTTCATGATGAATAATGGAGTTATTTTCTTAAAACATAATGCTCTCTGAGAAGTTAAGGTAGTTTGAGCGAGATAGTTCCCTAGTCATAATGGAGACCATATTAGAATTTTATTTTTTAATTCAGGGTCTGTAAGAAGTATGAAGTCAATATTGTAACATAAATGGCGCAAAAATATAGTCATAGGTGTATGTCCAAAATTCTCGCTAATTAAATAAACATATCTACTTATGTCTTTTACTTGACTCATTTTTTTCACGCCGTACGGCTAAAAAGCCTTCAAAACAGCAGGTTTTTTTTGTGATTCTTTAAACACTACTGCGGTGAGTAATGGATTAATTTTTATAAATAGTTGAAAAAACATACAAACTACACATAGTTAGTTTTTTGACGAAATCTAGGTATTATGAATTCCTAATTTTTTCAATACTCTCCCTCTGGAGCTCACAACCGCCATCTATTCCATGCAAAACAGCTTGTATTTTCAGGCAAATTGCTCGAAAATTAGTTCGGTAAGGGGTAATATTTAGATATAATTGGAAAGATTGGAGTTTTTCTTTAAAATGGGGCCAATCTCATCAAATTCTAGGTGAAGTGTTATATCGCTCAAACTACATTAAAAGGAAAAGGAGGATTTTTGAGGAGACTAAATACTGATAAAGATAAAAATACTTCAAAGTACATTTGAGCCTAATAACTGCACCGTGCTCGCGAGTCGGCGGGAAGCATGCGTCTCTTTGTTTTCCTCCGTGTGCAAGAGAGTGGAGGGAGGGGGGGAGGGGGTAGAGGAAGAGGAGAGGAGGTGAGTGAAGCAAGGTCCCGTCTCTCTCTCTTGTTGGGGCTCGCAATTTGCAATAACTCTCCAATTTCACGGTCGGCTGGAGGGAATGATAAGGGGGGTAAGGAGGGAGATTCCTTCGACCTCGACAGACGGACGGGCAGACTGGCGCGAGGAGGTGAAGGCAGGGAAACGGGAATGGATAAAAAAGATAAAAAAAACACCAAACCCACGCCTCTGGCCCGTTGATTCAAGTCTCCCTTTTTCTTTATCAGGCAAGCAATTAACGCTGGACGAAGAGCCCTGGCTTTCAACGCACCCGCCCAGTCAGCCGCCGGGACTACGCTATCTCGCCTTCTTTCCCCGTGTCTTCTTCCTCACCCCTCGCTTCTATCTCTCCACGGACCCTTTTTTATTTTCCTGTATGTGTTTGGGCGATAAATAAGAAATCCTCGAGGATAACCCTCCTCCACGGAGTTAGGGACGCAAGATAACCTTTTCCTCAGGGCGCAGTCACCATTACTGCTTTCATTCCCCGCTCTGTTCATCTGCAGATCCCAAAAGACGAACAAAAACATTTCTTGTTCCCTCAGCCGACGTTCACGCAGGGAAGAACCTGTCTCTTTTTATGCATTTCCATTAACGCTCACATACGAGTCGGTGGAATGCGTTCCGCGCATCCCAACTATTTTGTTTCCCTTAGAAAGGCATATTTTGTAAACGTTTAAGAGTCAGAGTAAACCTCTCCTCTCATTACTTGAACATCGTTTCAACTCAAATTTACGTAGGAATACTTTCAAAGCCTAATTTCTCAAATTTACGTCATCTTAATGTAGAACGTTCAGATACATTTAAGATAGGCCAAAATTCAAAATTCCTCACCGAGTTCGGTGGCTGAATATTTGGAGTTATTCACCCTCCATTTTAAGTAACGTATATGAGTCATTCTCATCGGTAATTTTGTTGACACTACGTCAGACAACTTTAATTTCATGTCTAATTGAGCTATTTAAAGAAGTTTAATAATTGCCCGAATTCCTTCCGAATCTTTCATTCTTTCTCGGAAGTAGGCTCGAGGGTTAGGACTGTTCAACGGTTTTGGTAAAGCTACACTGTTGATGGTTGGCTAAAATTATTCAATTTTGTCATTGAATCAGCTCGCCTTTGAAATATAGTTGAAAAGCGAAATTGAAGGAACGAAGTTTAAAACCGGAATATGAATAGCCGTACGTAGGAATGAAAGGTTCTATTTCTACAAACGTGTAGTACCTAGTTGTGTCTGGGATGAGCGCAGATAAGCATGAACGCCGGACAATTGCATTTGTGTAAATTAAATATTGGTAATCTCTCTGTACAGTTTCACTAGCACTCTCTACTGGTCTGCATTTCTATGTGAATTCTCTTGTGTACCTCCGAATGTCGAAATGAACAAAGGGAAGATGCGTTACTTGGATGTGAGTTCGTGCGTCTGTGTGATGGAGCTGGGATGGAAATTAAGATGGAAGGTTAAGTGTGCGCGTGTGCGTTTGATTTAGGAAGGCCTCGGTTTTAAAGATCAATGCGAGACGCAGTCTCGGGCTTCAGTTGTTTCAAACCCGCCAAGAAATCCATCCGCGTCCCCCAAAATGCCGGCATGCGTACTTGCCCTCGGGCACGGAAGGATTTCCGACTTCCCGGCTCTACATCTACTACCGCACCGCACCCCTGGCCCCACAGGAACCCTTTAAACCCCCCCTTCCCACCCTCACTACCCTTACCCCTCCCTTCTGTTTTCCTCGCCCCCTCCCGCCCTCCACCTCCCGCCGAAGACTTCACGCTATTGAAACATTCGCTGCCCGCAGTCTGAGATTCACTGACAGAAGCGGGGCGGGCCAGAGGAGTGAGCGGGTTGCTCTGCTCGGTTGAGATTATGTTTCCCCATCCCCACACCCCCATAGCCGGCCTCTATTCCTGAACGGAAGAAAAATATGGTCAGTGCATTATCAATCCAGGCCCCGAGGGTCCAATAAGCACATGCACTTAAATAATAAAACAACGCTTACACTATCAGATTTTCCATTAAAGCTATATCTTCGGTGGTTCGTTTTAGCCCAAAAGAGCCTCGCGCTTAAATCTATAATAAAGTCTTCATCTCTATATGCCGTTCCATGGTTCATGATAATTTGAAATACGTTGAGTTAATGTATGAATATGAATAGTTCCCGTAGAAAAGGATTTTCCTGATGAAAGTACTGTAGAAATCTGAAATATAGTGTTTCTATTGCTAATTTTAAATTAACGTGAGTGAAATTAATGCATCAGCTCTACATTCCATTTTTGCATTAGCTCTCATGTCTGGGGAGAAAATATAAAAGGCGTCGTTCGCTAATAGTGAAATTCCTAAAATATCTTTCAAGGGTGAAGAGGACTTAGGTTTCCAGTTGTGATAAGCTCTCGTTAAAAGCAAGTGGGGCCCATACTTATGAACATTTTAATGAATAAAGTAAACGATAAGTAGTGTAAAACTGCAAATATAACGCAATTAGTGACAACTGACCTCTCTTTAGTTGGGCCCTGGAAATATTGGCAAGTAGAATCTCTACCCCACATTACAACGGCATCAATGCTATCATCGAGACGATTCAATGATTCACATGGGAAGCCTCCGATTGGTTGATTTTTCTGAATTGGAAAGCCTGCGAAGTTTTTTTCAAATCTTTTCTAATGAAACAAAACAAAATGGCATGCATCAACTTTCGACCTCACGTCCACGGTCCGAGTCTACGGTACCCTTCGGGGGTGATATGAGTCTAATGAGGGGAGTATCGCATGCAACGAGTAATCCATTAGTCAAGAGGCGAAAGGCATTGAGGGCGGAAATCTGATCGTAGTTTGAGTTACCATGCCTACGTTATTTTTATGCTCTCATTGATTAGGTACTCATGAGTTGGAATGCAGTGTTCCCTACTCTGCTCACAACGAATACACACTCCTTTCCATTTCATCAAATGACTTCTTCCCGAAGGTTTAGACACCAAGGACGTCCTCGTGAGATCAGGAACACGAAGAGAACAATCTGATGGCAAACTGATGCGCAATAAACGGTCACGGTGGAAGGTAGTCTTGTGTAAGATATGGCCAGAAGAGGGAAGATTGGAGGGCGAGGAGTTTGAGTTTCACGCAAATTTGTGCATCAAAAAATTCGCTCCCACCATGTTAAGCACTCTTCGTATACTTATTAACAGACAATATGCTAAGAAACGCCTCAACGCAAGTGGGATATTATAGCAAGCATAAAGAAAATATTTAATTTCAAACACTGAATCCGGTAGGGGTAGCCATGTCGGCAACACTGTGAACGGGTTGAGCGAAATGCTTTGGGTTTGGATACCGCGTTGAGGAAGGGCACTGTGACTGGTTTAGGATTAAGATCATGTCAACCCAGGGTAAAGCGAAAAGTATCCTTGTGATCTCGCTGTGGTATCGCTAAGTATCAGACTTATATCAAACCAGTATCCTCCAGTATCGGCAGCCGGCAACCTGATGCTTCAACAGTCTCAACAGAGTCTCCCTTAGTATCACATAGTATCGTGGAGGTAGCCAAAGAGTTGATTAGCCACGTACTCTTTGTTTATATGTTTTGAGTTTATTGATTCTATTGATTGTATAGTTGTAACGAGCTGAATTAAAGAGTGCGATTTCTCACACTCAATTAAATATGTAATTAATGAATCATTCAAGATAAATCCATCCGCGTTAAGTAAAAAGAACTCCAAGGGCTCATCCCAACTATGGTACAGTCAACACCATGGTCACAAGGTACGGTAGAATTGTAAACATAGATATAATATTTTAATGCTAATTTTGTATTAATTTTACCTGTAAGATTCTAGAGATCATTTTGTAGGAATGTCAAAAGGAGAGGTGTTTTTCATGTTTCATGTGTTTCAAGAGTTGATTTGCAACATAATTGTATATATGTTTTAAGTTTATTGATTCTCTTAATTGAATTATTGTCACGAGCTGAATTAAGGAGTGTAAATTCTCACACTCAATAAATATCTAATTGCTGAATTATTCAAGATAAATCCATCCTCGTTAAGTAAAAAGAATATAAAACAATAGGCATCGGTGATTGGGCACCTACCCCAGGTGCGGACCCAACGACATAGAGGGAAAGCAGCCAGCTGTTCCATTGCTGAAGTCAAACCATAGGTACCTGGAATTTGTAGGCCCTCCCGGAAAGGTAGGCATCATGCACGTTTTTGCATACAAGTACACTAAATAGCATGCACGCAGCTTTATAATTCCGCCATGGGGTGTGGGGGGGTTGAGTCCATCACCACCCGTCCATCGAGTATCGACAGGTCCGATAATGTAGTCTCGACCAGTCTCGAGGAGTATCAGAACGAGTCTCGGCTGCAGGACTCCACGATACTGCCAGGATACTTTCGACGAGACTACAGCGAGATCACGACGATACTTAGAAACGGATACCATTTGATACTGATCTGCTACTCATCATTTTGACTCGGGAAATGGAGCGAAATGCCCTGAGTAGTTGGAACTTCGAAAACCCTGCCTTCTTCTTCTTGCGTCGGCTCGCCCGGTATTATGTACAATTCTAGCAAAACTGGTAGATGCGCAGAACGCCACATTACGGAGATAGTGGAAGGAATAGTAAAATAAAGGGACAGAGGGGAGGATTTAAGTTAAACATTTCTTTTTTCCTCAAGTCCATTGGATGTAAACGTTCGGCTGGAATTGTTTGTCTTCTACGGTAGAGAGAAACCCGGCGTTGGCATCAGCCTCACCTTAACGTGCATCGCCCAGAGGTTCACAGGTCAAGTGACTTCAACATGACAACTCAAGTAGAGTTGGGAATCTCTTTAGAAATTCTCCGCCACTGCTGGAATTCAAACCCGTCCCCTAGGGATTAGAAGCCAGCACCCTAGAAACCACACCATCCCGACCCCTGAAAAACAGGGAAATGGGCAGCATCGCCGGTGGAAATCCTTCGCAAACAGATGGAGATGGGAGTTGGTTCATGATTATTTGACCCTTGTCGGGAGAAGAAGAGAGGATTAAGTCCTTCATTTTGTTGTGTCCGCCACGGTTGCTGTCTTCTTTCAGTCGAGGAGAGTGAAGGGAGAAAGGCAGAGAGGGAACCGGAGAGGGGGTTCAGGGCCAAGTGGGAATCGGCTGAAGAAATTGATGAGGTGACTTCCCCCGCGGGACGAGGGCGGTGCAAGAAGATCATCCTCGGCCTCGGACACCCTCCCTCCTCTTCTTTTGAGGGCCCCTCCTCCTCCACGCGGCACAAACCCTGACCCGCCCTCCGCGTCCCTTGTTCGACCAGCTGCGAAGGCGGGAGTGTGCGAATGAGCGGAGACTTTGGAGTGTTTGAGTGATGGATGGCGAGAGAGGATATAATAGATGCGAGTCGATATGAGAGAGAGCCACCGCAACCATCCATCTAGGGACGACAAAGGGATGGACCCTTCCGGTCGACTCCTCAGAAGAGGACGCCTCAAGTGCTTGCCCTCACTTGGTAACCGTGACTAACGAGGCGAGTGTGGCTTGGAAACGGAATGCGCGCTGCCGCGTCACAATGGTGGGTGAGCCCAAAGATGAGACCGCAGGGCACTCCTCCTTGGGTCTCTCCTTGGGAGCTCGACCAACGTGTGGAATGCCGGGAAATTCGTCGCGAGGGCCTCTTGCGTTGGGTGGTGCGGGCTATCACATGACCTTCCCCTCGTGCTCTGTCGTTATGGAGACGTCTTCAATTGAATTACGTCATGTCTACAGACCCTCCCGGTGGGCGTGCGGAGGGGGCTGTTCGGACATCATCATCGGTTTCCCTTCCAATAAAGGTGGCTTCTTGGACGGCCCCTCGCTGAAATTTCCCCCATCGTCTTGGGGGGGCAGCAGAATATGGCTTTGCCTCTTACATAACACTCATAATGCCATGCATCATCTCCCTCTCTTAAGCTCATCTTCAGAGCTTTCGTATGCCGTAAAAAACCAATTCTCTCCCCTTCTCTTCCTCTTCCCCAACGTTCTCTCCTTTATCAAAAGATTGAACTGACCGTTTATTCTTAATATATCCCCAATCCATTTCCCCTTCATACTTTGCAATACCGCAGTCAACGATCGCTGGGCTCTGCTCGGATTTGGATTGGTAGTGGTCAACATTTTTCACTTCCCAGCGCTGTTCTCCTAGTCTGAGACTGAAAATCATTCTCCATCTACATCTACAAAATACCCTGCAAGCCACCTCAGGGGTGTGTGGCAGGGGGTGAGTATTCACCAACATGGATAACACTATACCCTAACGTTAGTGTAGCTTCGACTAATTATGTATTAGCATAACTCGCTAATGCTTGGCACGAGGCGAAGCCTCACAAGCATGCACTACACTACAGATATTATCACAATGGAGAGGGACCGTTAATATATATGTATTTTGCAACTACACAAATGGACAGACACTCAAGACTTACGTGGAAAACATGCACGGCGTGCTGTTAGTACTAGGTAACAGATAAATATTCAAGTATTAGGGAGTACTACTACTCCTATGAATTACACTACCTATGGACAAACCTAGATAAAAGTCTCATTTGCAGCTGTTATGGTCCCTTATCGTTCGTGGGAAAAATGACATTTTAAATCTGTCTGTTCTGCAGTCTAGTTCCCTAATTTTATTATCATGATCTGATCTACCGTAGTATGTCGGATTTCGTAAAATATTATCAACGTTGTCAGAGAATAGACCGGTTTGGATCTTACATAATAGATTGAGTCTAAATTTTAACCGACGGTCTGAAAGCGTTTCCCATTCCAGTTGCTGCAAAAGGTGAGTAACATTAACGAAATTCTCATAACGGCCTTTAACGTATCTTGCCGATCTTCGCTGCACGCGTTCTAACTCAGTTTCCAAGCCTATCTCATAAGGATCCCAAATACTAGCTGCATATTCTAACTGTGGTCTAACGAGGGAGAAGTAACTGATTTCCCTAACTTTATCGTCGCACTTGCCAAGTACTCTTTTAACAAATCCCAATTTACGATTAGCTTGACTGGTAATTTCTCGAATATGTTTACTCCACGAGAGATCATTAGTCAGTTTAACTCCGAGGTATTTAACTGATTCTACAGTCTCTAATTTAAAGTAATGGCGGCTTCGGGGCTCGATCCTTGGACCTTAGGTTTTGCAGCCAAGTGTTCTACCCCTAGACCACTTCTCCTCATTAAGAGCCAACAAAGCACGTTTAATTGCTCTTTATGTCTGGCACTAGTGATATATCCTTTTATTCTTAATCATATTTAGCCCTTCCTTTCTCATCTTCCTCTCTACCGGACATATCCCCTTCCATTGTTCACTAAACCCACTTTACAACCAGTTGTATGACAGCGGCCTCTCACACGAGCCGGTGCATAACTTGTGAGATGAGGTGAGATTTTCTTCAACAATAATTAGGCATGAAATTCACTGTGAATGTCACACAATTGTGTGACCATCAGACCAGTTCCGCAGTTCTTTGTATTTGTCAAAGTTAACACCTTTGTGTTTAAAGTTTGGCTTTACCTCGTGGACAGTGGTGTCGTGTCCCAAATGGCGGAACTCGACGCTGACGAAAAACAATCTGAGCGGCTAGATTGCTATCGTAGGGGGTTTTTAGGCTTTGAAGAGTTGAAACTCAAACGCAATGCAGTGGATAAGATATTTTATTTACAGTCGCCGGAAGACGATCAGCGCCTCCGGCTACAGTCTTCAGAATTGTCCGCTTCTTACAAAAAGCTTTGAGCATATATACCCTTTCTGAGGTTCACGGGGAGGTGGGGTGAGGATAAGGATGGAGGAGGGTTTCCTGGTGGGGTGAGAAAGATCCTCCCCTTTCCATTTCACAGATATGACCCTTCAAAACAGTCTAGACACATAGGTTAGGGTCGTCCCACATTTCTCACCAAAAAGGGGCGGTTTTAAGAAACACAGATCAGCCGACTTGCGACATGCGAACCCTCAGACATAAATTTCGTCTTTCACGTGGGTGGCTGGGTGGCGGTTTCACCATGACATACCATACACCAGACATAAATACAATCCATCCCTTAAGGGCAGTCGTGCATGACACCTCCCTCCCTGTAATAAAATAAAGCAATACATACAAAATTGCTTTGTTTTAGTTCACACATAACTAGCGTTTTTGCACGGCAGTAGAACTGCTGGCAAAACAGAGATTACCTTCTAGAGAGGTTAGTCTAATAGCCTCTCCTCCTTGGGTATTAGATAAGCTTTCATTAGAGGTATGAACCTTAGTGACGATTCTAGGTCTAAATACAATATAAGCACATGATCTTCCATCTATGCATTGTTTGAAAGCATCCGAATAACATTTTTTTGAAGCATTTGCAAAGATAGCAACACAATATTATTACAATTACAATTAATCCACCAATTGACATAAAAGAAAGATTATTTACTCTCGCAGACTGTTTCTGCTTCCATTCCTCCTCTGACAACAAATTCTCCACTTCTTGAACCTTATGACTTGCGTATTTCAAGTCCTCGATATTATTCACAATATGCTTCAGGTGAGCATCGATTTTCAAAGAGTTCACATTTTTCACAGCACTCTTATCGAGGCAACAGTCATACGTTAGACTTAAAGGAGGAATCACGTCCTTATTGCTAGAGTTAAAACTAAGTACAATTTGTTATTGTATTAAAACCTTGGGACCATAGCCCTTACATTTCTTTAAAAACTTTTACTTTCCAGTTCCTTCAATAATCACATCAACTGGATCTTGCTTATCACACAAAATTGTGATTGTTTCTGGCTTTGTGGCAGCGTACAACCATTCATTGTTGTCTAATTGCGTCCACAGCGTTTGACTAAGTTCAACTACCCTTACAGAACAATCATTCGGTATCTTCCTAACCGATTGAAGCATTTTAGCTTCACATTCTTCATGCAAGTGAGTTGACAAAACCGGGTACACTTGTTTACAGATTCTCCAATACATATTAATTTTTTTTACAATGACTTAAATCATTCTCAGTTAGCTTATAATAATACCTTTTAGCGATATCCATTAAAATATACGGTTTCTCAGGTTGAATAAAAAGAAATTTCAACGCATTCGATTCAGATCTAATAGAAAATGGAAATACTCGATAGACATTAAATTTGATATGGTCCGTTAAAGGGACCTTAATTACATACACAATAACATTATGGTTAATGAACACATCAAATTCAATAATGTTTAATAAGGCACTGCTGTAAGTCACACTCACGGGGAAAGGGAGAGATAAATCGTTTGGGATCTCATCTCGGCTATTCTTCATTATCTCAAGTATTTGCACAGGAGTAATGGGGTTGCAATATGCCCTGCTGAGCATGCACTATAGCACTATCATATTGATTCCTGTTAGGAATTCAGAAGAATAGTTTCAACCTATTCGCATGGACTTTCATGAGCTTTCCCCTTCTTTTAATAGTGACATTTACCCCATTCACACCGGTTACTACGTAGGGTCCTATCCATTGTGCAGATAGTTTCCTTGACCTACCTCTTCTGACGGATTCATCGAAGAGTAACACTTCGTCCCCCTCTTGGAATATCTCGAATTTACTTCCCTTATCATAATATTTCTTTGCCTTAAATTTAGATTCCAAAAGGCCTTCTCTGGCCCTTTTACAACAGGTTTGCATCCTGAGTTTCGAGTCGGCTAGGTAATCATCGTAGCAGTAAGACTTGTCTTTGGGCTCCATCTGGAGGCATCCGGGTATATTTGCCTTTCTGCCGAACATCACTTCGTGAGGAGTGAGCCCTGTACCTGTATGCGGCGTGGTGTTGAAAACAAACACCGCGAAAGGTATCCATTCGTCCCAATTGGTCTGATCGTCAGCAATGTAGTGACGAAGGTATTCTGTGAGCGTCCGGTGGCTCCTTTCTAGGGCGCCATTGCTCTGTGGATGAAAGGCAGTCGTTTGGAGCTTCCTAATTTTCATAATTTTGCAGGTTTCCTTAAATACACTGCTAAGAAAATTAGCTCCCTGATCGGTCAATACCGATTGTGGCGTACCAAACTTGAGGATAATATTTTCTACGAACGCTCTTGCTATCGACGTGGCGTCCTGCCGTTCCAACGGGATAGCCAACGTAAACTTTGAGAGTTCGTCTTGGAAGGTTAAAAGATATTTTTTCCCTTGCTGTGTTATAGGGAGAGGCCCCATGACATCTAAGCAGCATTTCTCAAAAACATATTCCGGCGTGGACGTTATTTGCATCGGCATTTTAGTCTTCCTTCTCGTGAGCTTATTTTTCTGGCACGTCGTACATTTACGAATGTATTCTTCCACGTCCTCCTTCATTCCTGACCACGAAAAATATAATTTTATCCTCTCGTACGTTCTTTTCATCCCTTGATGTCCACCTACGGGCGAATCATGGAATTCTTGCAAAACACGCAATTTTTTCTCCTCTGAAGGTTCGTCGTTTCTCGCACCTTTCATTCGCGCGCTTTCATCGCACTTTTCTTCTTCTCTACCACTTGCCGCGTCTTCTTGGATATCTCCTCCATCTTCCTCTCCTTCTACATCTTCAATCAGCAAGCTTTCATCGCACTTTTTTTCTTCTCTACAACTTGCAGCTTCTTCTTGGATATCTCCTTCTTCTTCCTCTCCTTCTACATCTTCAATCAGCAAGCTTTCATCGCACTTTTCTTCTTCTCTACCACTTGCAGCGTTTTCTTGGATATCTCCTTCATCTTCCTTTCCTTCTGCATCTTCTATCAGCAAGCTTTCATCGTATTTTTCCTTTTCTCTGCCATTTGCAGCGTCTTCTTGGGCGACCCCTCCGTATTCTCTTCCTGCTGTACCTCCCTCCCCGTTCTCCTTTTCCAGGGTGGAAATTCGACTGAGTGCGTCAGCATTGGAATTTAGGGTTCCCTTCTTATAGACGACCGTGTACTCAAATTCCTCAAGTTTGAGTCTCCATCTCATTAATCTGGAATTCGGATCTTTCACATTGAATATCCAGGTGAGAGGTTTGTGGTCGATTACGACGGTGAATTTCCTCCCGTACAGGTAGGGACGGAAATACTTCGTGGCCCAAACCATTGCGAGAAGCTCCTTCTCCGTTGTCGAATAGTTTTTCTCCGCCCTATTCAGCGTCCGACTCGCGTAGGCGATCGGAAGGTCCTTCCCGACTTTACCTTGGGAAAGAACACCCCCTAATGCCTCATTACTCGCGTCGGTCGTGAGAATAAATTCTTGATTGAAATCCGGATACTGCAGAATGGGCTCCGTCGTCAGCAACTCTTTCAGTCTTTCGAAAGCGTCTTGTTGAGTTCTCCCCCACACGTACGGCACGTTCTTCTTTAACAGTTCATGCATTGGTTTGGCTATTTTGCTGAACTCGGGAATAAATCTCCTGTAATAGCCTGCCAACCCCAAGAATCCTTTTAATTGTTTGGTGGTTTTCGGCTGAGGGAACTCTCTGACCTTATTTACCTTTTCTGGGTCGGGTCTAACGCCATCTTCCGTGATTACGTGGCCTAGATACACGACTTCTTTCTGTAGGAATTCGCATTTGTCGGGTTGTAACTTCAAGTTGCTCTCTCGCAGTCTCTGAAATACTTCCCTCAGTTTCTCATTATGGGTACTTAGTGAATCGCCATGGACCACAATATCGTCCATATAAACGAAACACTTGATGCCTTGAAGTCCTGATAGCACCGAATTCATCAGTCTCTGGAATGATGCGGGTGCTCCCTTCAAACCAAATGGCATGCGTGCGTACTCAAAATGACCATATGGCGTGCTGAAGGCGGTCTTCTCTCGGTCATCCTTCCTAACCGGGATCTGGTGGAAGCCGCTCGCCAAATCTAGGGTCGTAAAGTACTTCGCCTTCCCAAGTTGATCAAGAATGTCGGAAATATTCGGAAGGGGAAAGGCGTCCCCCACAGTTACATCGTTGAGTCTGCGGAAATCCACAACGATTCTCCATTTTTTCCGACCGGACGAATCCATCTTCTTCGGAACTACCAAAAGTGGCGAATTCCATGCGCTTTTGCTTGGCAAAATGATTCCATCTTCGAGCATTTTATTAGTTTGCTCGTTTACAATTTCCTTATGTGCTTCGGGAATTCTATATGGCCTTACGTTGATTCCTGTCATCGGATCAACTCCAGGAGTTGGAATACTATGCTCAATTATTTTAGTGCACGAAAGTGACTCTCCAGGTAAATAGAACAATTCACTGTATTCATCAATTAACTCCATTATTTCCCTCTTTTCTTCCTTATTTAGGCCCTCTAAACGCAGTTGAGAAAGGAGCAATTTCCTCCTACCCAACGCCGATTGCAAGTTTACTTCATTCTCAAGAACGTAATCTTGCTTTTCAACGGGAATCAGTTCTACGACGGGTGCCTCAATTTTCACGTCCTCCTCATTGGAGTTAACGAGACTGGTAATGCACTCATTTCCCACGCTGACGGTCAATGACTCCGCCAGGTACACCCCCGGACAAATCTCCCTTTTTTCCACAATCCCCTCTCCATCCTTTTCGGAAGGGCATCTCACTACTACCTCGCTCCTAGCGGGAAGTATTACGTGGGTAGATTTCCGTGTCCGCGATGATACATCATCTTCTGATCGGGAATCAAATTTAACGACCACATCTTCCATGGTGATCGACTTCTCTTCGTAACTGATTCTCGCTCTCATCTCACTCAGAAAGTCTTTTCCCAAAATGCCATCGTACTTTAACGAAAGCTTATCGTCTGCAATCTGAAATTTGTGAGAAGTTTTCCTGTCTTCTGTCATTAAAGTAAGCTCCACCGAGCCTAGGGTACTGGCTATTTCTCCTGTTACACCCTTTACTTTAATGCGCTCTTTGGGGAAGTAAGCGACGCCATCTCTCAGCAGGGACGCCTTAATCAAGCTTACATCGGCCCCTGTGTCAATTAGAAATGCTAGGCGTTTTTTCTCGCACTCGCCTACATCGAAGGAGACAGTGTCGATAGCGACGGAGTTGAGAGCAGGAAGGCTCCGAGCGCAAGCGACATGCCTTCTGGGTCCTCCCCCATTTTGGACCCATCTGTTAGCACTCCCGGCCCCTTTTTTTTCTGGGTCAATGCGAGGGGCCTTGCAGTCTCTTGCCATATGACCTTGCTGGTTGCAGTTGAAACATCTCACCCTCGTCAAGGCTTTGACGTTTTTGGCCTCCTCTCGTCCCTTCAAATGAAAACAGCTGGACGTTTTGTGACCTGGTTTGTGGCAATTCTCGCATTTTACTTTTACGTTAGCTAAGGGGGCATTGCTACCCCTTTCCTTTTGGGATAGTATTGCACTTTCTTCCTCTAGCGCAATTTCTATTGCAGATGAGAGAAGAATTTTCTCTCCGCGGCTCCTAACTATTGTCTGAATCCTATCATTACACAGACCTTGAACGAAACAGGCTTTAGCAAGGTGATTAACGAGGGCTATCGCACCGTTAATTTCCCCGTCCTTTAAGTCTCTCCTGGCCGCATCTCTCAGTTCTGTCTGCATCGTATCTATTCTGCTCCCCCATGAGGCAATCGACTCTGACTTCTCTTGCTTGGAATTAAACATCCTACAAGCATAGTAGTCTAGCGTTCGCTTGGTCGAATAGTTTTCTTCTAAAACACTTTTGACCCTTTTCCATGTATCAGTCAGATCTCTTACCAACAATTTAGATCTGGCTTCCCCAGTTATTTTAGCTTTTACGAACTTTAAAAGTTTCGCGTGACTGGCTGGGTGCACAAGCTCGAACGCTACGTCCACATTATCGATAAACTCTCTCAATTTCCGCTTATCCCCATCAAATGGCTGGGAAATTAACTTAATTGCCTCCATGATGCCACAATAGTCCTGTTGACTACTCTCACTGACGTTACTTTGCGCCATGTCTAAATCCTCACTAAACGGATCCCAAACTTAATTTAGGAATTAGGGAGAAGGGAATGAGTGTGACTCACCTACGACTTCAAACGGCGATGAGTCTCCGGCAGCTCCTCTCTGGGCTGTACTCCCTCGGCGGCGTCTCTACGCCCGGCTCCCTCTCGGCGACTGCAGCGGCTGCGTCCCAGCTCTGCGTCGAATCTCGGCGGCGCCCACTCGGCGTCCGTCCTCAGGATCTGCGACGGTCTCTCCCGCCGCACCCCTTTCTCTTCGGCGATGTCTCCTGGATCTCCTCCGGATCCCTCGTCTGCTTCTCAGAAGGCTCTTCGGTGGCCTCTATTCTCGCCGATTCTCTTGGAACAATTCCGGTTGCAATTACGCTAAGCCTACCCCACACCTGACACCAATTAATGTCGTGTCCCAAATGGCGGAACTCGACGCTGACGAAAAACAATCTGAGCGGCTAGATTGCTATCGTAGGGGGTTTTTAGGCTTTGAAGAGTTGAAACTCAAACGCAATGCAGTGGATAAGATATTTTATTTACAGTCGCCGGAAGACGATCAGCGCCTCCGGCTACAGTCTTCAGAATTGTCCGCTTCTTACAAAAAGCTTTGAGCATATATACCCTTTCTGAGGTTCACGGGGAGGTGGGGTGAGGATAAGGATGGAGGAGGGTTTCCTGGTGGGGTGAGAAAGATCCTCCCCTTTCCATTTCACAGATATGACCCTTCAAAACAGTCTAGACACATAGGTTAGGGTCGTCCCACATTTCTCACCAAAAAGGGGCGGTTTTAAGAAACACAGATCAGCCGACTTGCGACATGCGAACCCTCAGACATAAATTTCGTCTTTCACGTGGGTGGCTGGGTGGCGGTTTCACCATGACATACCATACACCAGACATAAATACAATCCATCCCTTAAGGGCAGTCGTGCATGACAGTGGCGCTTAGTGCTCGCACACAGGTACTCCATGCACGGTACCTGTGAAGACATCTCGCTCCTTATAGCCTCCATGAAATTCACAGTGAGAGATGACGCTTGGGTAGCTTAACTGGTAGAGCACTCGGCGCGAAATCGAGAGTCTGGGTTCGAACCCCAAGCCAGGCGAATGATTTTTTCACTGTGAATTTCACACAAAAGTAATGTCATGTTTTGCCTTGGTTTATTCCATACTGGAAGGGCCAATGGAAGACATCAGTCCTTTCATCAGCTATGCTATGATCTCAATTCACACGTAGAAGTTTTCAACGCAGCGTCCACCTTTCCTTGGTCATTTGGCAATTTCGCAATTAAATCTTTCAGTGCAGTGCCCAAGTGCTTGCGACGAATTCAAGATGTTACTTAACCAGAGCAAAGAAGAAGTACCACTCTACTTACGCCGCTGACTCTCACTTTTTTAATCAGAGGTTTCTTCCTACTATTCACTGGATAGAGTTTTCTCTCTTAAAGGGGCGCGGAATAACTTTTCTAATGTGATTCCTCCACGATAGTTCTGACGTTATGGTGGTTCTCAGGTAATTAATATGGTAATACATTCATATACATCTACATCCACAACTTCCACCTGATTGGCAAGGTTTCCAACTGGTTTTCTTACATTATTAAGCTTCATCAGTCAGAACTGCCACGAAAACGATTAAACTTCACACATGTGATTCCGAATGCATGAGGCCAAATACTACATCGTAGCGCTAAGTTAACAAAGTAATCATCCAAAGATAATATAAAAACTAAATTATACATATAATTTTGTTTTGACATTGTATGACTTTAAAAAAAAGAAAATATCTTTTATGACAAAGCATAATATTGCCATATTTAATGAACAAACAATGAAGTGTCCATAAACTTTAAAGTTTGCAGAAACTACGAAGTTTGTTCTTATAATATTATATATTCATCGTTTCCACCAAGCCTGATATCGTCATTTTTATTTTATTCTCTTTTTCACGATTGGATGCGTTGCTATTATATTTTTCGTCCACCCCAGCCATGCTTCAGCCTTATTCTTTCGTTTACTATGCGTGATGAAATTAATGCAATGCTTGCTTTGTTATTGTTCCATTTTATCTTTGGATGACTGATGATTGAAAAATCTGGATTTAAAGGATCAAATCAGATTTTACCGTCAAACTTTGGTCATTGTTTTTCCTTGATGATTCTCCTTCTTATCTGATGCCTCCCATTTGAAAAATATTTTCATACATCTAACCGTCTCCAATTTCACAAGGTAGCAAAGGCGAAAGACAAGGAAATCCGTATAGCCAATATGTTGGATCTGTGGATTTCACGGTGAATGTTTAGATGAAGAGTTCTCGCGTTTCCAATCGGGGGATGTTGGAGAACTGCACCAACGTTCCGATGACTAACCCTGAAGACGGAGACAGAACCCATCCTATACTCTAGTGAGGGGAATATATTTATAATCTCTGTGTCGCATATCAATTTACGCCCGTCAATCACCGAGGAAAGCGGTGACTTTCGAAGTTCTCAGCGATTGCGACGGAGTGATTACTACGAGAGTAAATACACTTTTGGGAGTATGGAAAATAATTCATCCGCATCTTGTCCTTGATTGTGTTCATTTGTGTAATTACTGCGGCATAGCGTCTTTTTCCTTCCCATTCTCACTGGGCCGGCCAATGGACTAGTGACTCTCGCATGCTGGCTTTGAGCGAGGGTCTTTTCCCGTTCGCCCTCCATACGCAAGTTGATTCTGCTCATCGTGCCGTCTCTTCTGCGTCCGACTTCCGCCGCCTCCACGGCCAACTTTGATTGGCGCGTTAACTCGCCGCACACGAAGCCAAGCGCTCTTAGCTCGGAAGACGATTTCCTCTTTGCGTGCATAAGATCTTCCGTAACTGGCGCCGGCAACTTCTGCAACCAGCACCGCCACGTGCAATCCCCCATAATGCACTTATAAGCGGAGTGCATGCATGCCCTTCCATCCCGCCGTCACCGAGACGACGGGGCGCTGCACTAATTATTTCCCATGGGGTGGAGGGGAGAGCAAGGAGGAGGGCCTCTCTCCTTTACCCCCAATTAGTTCCCTTTCCCCCTTTGGCCTTCTCCTAAACCGAAACCTAATCTAAACTTCGCCTCTGTCGCTCCACGCACCACGCCAACTTGCAGCCAGTCCTAAAAGGCACGAGCTGTCCTCTCTCTATCTCTTGAATGGACCATATAATTGATTCAAAGCCCTCGGCTCTAAAATACCTTCCAGTCGTATTATGGAGCAGCGAAACCCTCGCACCGCGAACTTTTGGACAACTTGAATAATTGGAAACGTGAACTGTTTTGACGGAGCTTTCTCAAGGATCGTGGTGCAAAGTGTTTTCACATCCGTGACCGAATACCGTCTGATGGCATTCTAGTACCTGGTGCATCACTCAATGCTTTACTTTCCGTACCTTTTTATTTACTTTAAGACGTGACATAATTAGAAAAAGAAAAAGTCATACGTTTATGTGAGTGGAAGATTGTTTAATGACCCACCTTAATGACCAACCTCTGCAGTGGCAACGGAGTGTTTTATCCTTGGACGGCTGCGGTCTAGCATGGCATTAATTACCGTCTTGGGCTAAACTCTAAACTGGGCATTCCGATCCTTTCTCGCCATCTATCCCTTCAAGAGGTCCTTTTTCAGTAGGTACTCTATCACTCTGCATGCATCATTATTTTCGCCATCTACAAAGGTGGACCCTTCCCTTGAACGGCGGAAGAGCTAGCACGTTATTGTTACCCCTAGATCTGGACCCCAGCAAAGATATTAAAAAAATCACTTGATACAGATTTCAGGTTGACACGGGTGGCATTATTTTGGACCCACTCCACATTTGTAGAACATGCAGAAATCGTAAAATAAGAGAGGTACTCTGTTGAAAAGATAGGAGCACAGGCTCCTTTTTTTCCGAAGCACCATTCTGCACCGTCTAAAGGAAAAACAGAGCCAGTGACTACTTCACCAAAGACATCTAATCAAGGCCTGTCAAGGATTTGGCCATTCGGTTTGTTACGCTTCTGTTTGAGTGATAGTAGGACCGGCCAAAGAAGTCAACCTTGTAGAAACATTTTCTTGCACTGCCGATATCTATAACGGGTGTTAAATCCTTCCCACAAAACGGTGAAATGGCAAAAATAAATGTACTTTTTTCGGTGATTTTCAAACACGTATACACACCGAGGGAAGTGTTTACCCGAATGTGACTTTGCTGTGATGAACGGTAGTTTGTTTGAACTGCGACAATTTTCCGTGTAAACCACACCGACAGAAGGCCAGTTGACCAATAGCTTCTTTGTGAATATTGTCCATTACATAACCGGGTTGAAGTAAAACTTTATTTTATACGTTTTAACCTTCTATTACCCTAGAACTCCTTTCCAGGGTGAGTGGCAGGGAGGTAATCTTCACCAAAAGTATTTTTCCTTATTTACTACGAAACTATGAAAAATTACTCAATGGCCAACCTATATGAACCAGTTAGGCGCAAATACAAGGTATAATCAAACAGTTACAGCACTATGAATTATGCCTCAACCAGTTGCTTCAGTGCCATGTGATTGAAGGCGCTCGCACTGTTTATAAGAGAACGTCACCAGTAACTTTCTTTTTGTAGAATGTTGTTTTGTAAACTTGTTATGGAGGCAAAGCTGTATTTTTAAAACCATTGTTTCAAGATTGACGATTTTGTGATGATTTTCATTGGAGAGAAATGTGTTCGCGTTAATTTTATATTAACCTGCATAAATCGTTCACAAACTCTTTCAAAATGTGACAAAGCTTTAGGTTTTCTCGGGATTCAAACCTGGTTAGCAAATTGGCTGCTGCCAGCGTCTCGTCAGCATACTCTTCTATCATCATTCATTGATGCCTGGGGCCCAAATATCCACGTTTAAATAGCAGTTTTGCGGGTCATGTCCTCGCTTAAATACATATGCTCGGGGTCAAGTCGGCAATTGTTGAACTTTCTTTTTTCCGCTATTATTTTTCGGAGTTAACAAACAATACATTATCGGATTTGTAACCAGATCGTACACGTTGCAAACTGCTTACGGGTGTGAAGCTAAGAGCCATTCAATGTCCATGAATGGTTTAAAAGTTACAAAAGTGGCCACGAACCAGTCAAATGTGACTCTTGTTCTGGAAGGCCATCAGCATTAACCGAGTTTCGAAGCCATTTCAAAGAGGTTTCATGAGATTTATGACGATTTATTTGATTTCGAAAGAGCAGTTCCTCCTATCAGGTCAAACAATCAATAGTTTTCATCATATCGAAGTTACGAGATGATCGGTTGAGAATTTCCGAAGGAACACAACGTTTAATGGGCGTTAAACCACGGCAATGCTCTTTTTAATTCAGTCTTTATTACTCGCAAGTTTTACACGAATAATGGGTAGACAGTCCTACCTCAGCCCTCGTACTTTCCTGATTTAGACCCAACCGACTTTTTCCTACTCCCGAAGCTCAAACCCTCGCTCAAGAAATGAATGTTTTGCACAATCGACGAGATTACACGAAGATCGCCTGAACAGAAAAACGGAAATCCGATAAACGCTTTATCTATATGTTTTCAGAGGAAGAGAAGTGCTTTGCTAGACAACAGAAGTACTTTGAAGTGGATAGCGTTGAATAAGTTGTGACTTTTTATGATAAATTAAAAATAATCCTGTCTTGGGACTTTTTGATCAGATCTCTATTGCATGTATTTGAAATGTTTACCATCCTAAAATTACATGAAAAATGTATTTTATGTAGATGCAAAATAACTTCTCGCTAACGCCAACATCGAATAACACCTAAATGCTATCCAGTGCTCACGAAAGGGTGCGAAAGTTTCATGCGCTAAGGTTGGAAATAATTATTGATTTAATCTTTTTATTCCAGGAAAGTTGTACATAAATTGAAACCAATCCAGAGGAGGAGATGTGCTTAACTATTACCACCGTTTATTTGATTTTAACAGTTGCTTGGATACGAAAAGTAAGCCCAAAGGATTGTAACACGTTTAGTAGGCTTAGACGGAAAATAGATCCGCTAATTGTGTAGGAAAATGGTAAAATGGAAAGTTTTGAGAAAACCTACAAAATACGACGGGATTAAATGTGGAGTAAATAGCTACTGTGGGCGAAATAAGATCTAATTGATTATTTTGGTTTATTTTTCGTCTATGCCTTCTAAAACTGCTGCAAGACTTATAATCAATTGGGTTTTATTTCGCCCACAGTAGCTATTTACTCCACATTTAATCCCGTTGTATTTTGTCTGTTTTATATAGACTTTCTCTTTTACCATTTTCCTACACAAATAGCGGGTCTATTTTCCGTCTAAGCCTACTAAACGTGCTGCAATCTTTTGGGCTTACTTTTCGTATCCAAGAAACTTTTAAAATCAAATAAATGGTGGAAATATTTAAGCATATCTCCTCCTCTATACTGGTTTCAATTTATGCTCAACTTCCCTGGAATAAAGAGCCGAAAAAATTAATATTAATTCCCTACCTTAGCGCAAGAAACTTTCGCACTACGGCAGATGAGTGCGAAGAGGTTTCGCCTCTCGACCTCTGGCGGAGCGGGGTCCAGCAAGCGTTGACCGTTGGCGCGCATTCCGCGGAGCTCGGAGCAAACGGTGCGGCCCGTGGGAACTTGTGCAGGAGCGGCGGCTCGCGTACGACGGAAGGCTTATATTCCTCGCTGGCGGGCGGCCGAATGGAAATCTCATGATTAATGCATGCGCGCGCCTCTCTCAGTTTTCTCCTCTTCTCTCGCTCACTTATGCTAAGCTGATTGGAGAGGAGGGAGGAGCGAATCGAGGCGTAGAGAGATGAGTTCTTCTTGCGCTGCGAGAGCGTACGAAGAAAGTGCCTCTCGGGAGAAATCTCGTCCTCCTCAAGAAAGCTTTTTCCACCTCGGGAATCATCCCTCCATCCACCCGCGAACAACTTAATTTATTCTTTTTTGTCGAGGTGCACGGAACGGAATAAAATGCTAAAAGCAAGTTCGAACTGCCTCTGATTTATATCGTCACACCTAAAGGTTAAGCCGCGCGTAAAATGTCAAGAGTTATCATTGATTAATTGATTTGTTTTATTTATTTATTTTTTAACCACCGAAAACAGCACTCCTTAGCCTTTATATCGGGGTATTAACAATCAACACTGGACAAGCACAAACAACCATCCCCTGGAAAGTGAAAAATCCTCCCCAGGCGGGATTCGAACCCGCGACCTTTGGGCGAGGACGTTACCCCGCCGCCACCGAGGCCGACAAATTCCATTTTACATTGATTCATGCGATATACGTTAGATTCCTCATAGAAATAAGTATCAACTCAATTATTTTTGCTTACTTTCATACATATTAGAATATATAATAGAAATATTTCGTACCTACACTAGAATACTTAAGATACATCGTAATCCACCATAGTTTGAGTGGAACGGGTAGACCAAGGAAGTCGTGGAAGGTGAATATGGAGGAAGAGATTCTTAGTAGGAATAATATTTTGAGACCGAAGGACGTGAGAACGTGTGAAAAGCAATGCACCTATAAATATGGCAGAGGCAAAGGTGTTTTGAATGGATAGGACAGTGTGGAGGAATGGATTAGGACGGAGCCAGTTTTCTTAGTCTGACTCTAAATACTAATTGTAATCTCTTTTGTTTGTAACTACCCCTAAAGGCAATCCGTGATGGGTATGTATGTATGCCAACTAAATACTAACATATGTTATTCTTATTAATTCACGTCTTCCTCAGGGGTTGAACTCAGTGTCTGTCCTAATTTCTGATTGGTTGATGAATTCCAACAGCAAAGAAGAAATAGAGCGAACCTAAATTAGGAATCGGAAAATATTGCGTTCGAGAAGTCGTACATTCCTGTGTCATACGATAATATATGTAGACAAGCCCGTGATGTAGGGAAAACTGTCAGGGAAACTTGCAATGAGCTTCAGCATCCTCTCAAATGCCCTCCAGTTATGATGGTCCAAACGTCTTGTCCCCAGCATCCTTCTCACAACCCTCCCCATACAAGCCCTAACCCCCCACCCCCTTCCTGCCGTACCCAGACCCACCCTACAGTTGTGGGAGTCATCCACCATGACTCTGCCCCCCCCCCCCCCCCCGACCCCCGCAGTGTCGCAATGACCGAGCAACCCCGCTGCGAAGACGCCAAACCCTCTGCCGTCTGCGCCGCCGATCCTCCTCGCCCCCCCCCGCCCCTCGGGGAGGGCAAACTCTCTCAAATTCGGTCTTCTCATGCGAGATATCCAACGGCGAGAGTCTGGCCATTGCCCGAAAATGCGACTTCGCTCCCTGCCCACCCCCAGCGGCTACTGGTCCTTCCATGTTCTTCCCCCCAACGGGGCACCCCCGTATCGGGCCGTGCATCACTGTGGCGACTTGGCTCGGGGAGGGATGATCTCATGAGACAGAGACTGCGACTATTCTGAGACGCCTTTAAATTGCCTCTCCTGCAGACATGCCTTTGCAAGAGAGATGCAATGGTCCATCTCGCCCCCAGCCATTCGCAGCGTTTACATTATAGCTTATCACAGCACAAGCAACCATGTCCCCTTTTTACTGCTCTCACGCCGCTGCGCCGAACACTACGACTAGTGGTTACGTTTATGTGCATCTGGATCTACGTGCTATGCAGCGAATCGCTGCAGACAGCTGTCCTTTCTTCAGCTATGCTATGCTCTCTATTCACACGTAGCAGTTTTCAACGAAGCTTGCAGCTTTCCTTGGTCTTTTGGCCATTTTGCAATTAAATCTTTCAGTGCAGGGTCTAAGTACTTGCGGTGTATTCGAGATATTTCTCAACCAGAGCAAAGAGAAGTATTACTGTAATTATTCACTCTCACTTTTTTAATCAGAGTTTGCTTCCTATTATTCCCTGGATGGATTCATCTCTCTAAACTGTGACGGTGAAATTGTTTCGAATGTGATTCTCCACCGATTATCATGACGTTATGATGATTCCCAGGTATGGTAATGCATTTATATATATACTCCCATTACTTCATAGATGGCGCGGAATTTGCTCAATTTGTGAGAAGTGGAATGTAGTGCATTTAGTGTCTCTGATGACCCAGTTCTACACTAAGCTGGTGATGTGCTTTTTCTCCTGAAACATTACTCTAAAAATCATTAGAAAGTAATTGAAAAACAAGCTTGATAGAGATGGTTACCAGGAGCTTTGAGTGTATAACAATGTCTAAGCGGAAGAAGTACGCAATGCTAAGTTCCCCACTCCATTTGGCAAAGCTACCAACATAACTTGAACGATTATATTGCCTTTCTTCCAAAACATTCATAATATCAAGTCATTCCATTCGTGAAACCTTTGAGGTGCCAAACAGTTTTATCAACGTATCACGAAAACCAACCGGGCTACCGTGGGCGGCTGGACGTTACAAGTTGTTTAATCCTTCCATATCAATGTATATTTTTTGTACCTGAGACTTCATTTTTGAATAAACATGATTTTTTTGCCCTTTTAATAGCTTTAATATTTGGGAAATTGAGTCACTAACGCCATAAACAGTCTCTATTTAACACTTCAGGAAATAATCTATCGTAGGCATCCAAACTCGCGCCAAATCCCATGCCAATTTCTATTTATTGTTCCCTTTTATCCACCTTTTATTACTTAAATGATCCCAAATGTCCACCTTTTTATTCAGATCCGAGGATAATGCCGCTGGGATACGATGTCGATAAATCTCCAAGGAAACCAGGAGTTTCCCCGGAGAGCATACTGTGTTCACTTGATTCCTGTGAACGTGCTCGCAAGTTCTTCCCGTCCCCTCGCCCTTGTTATTGGGGAATGAAAGGTGTAAGAGGAAGGGTTTGGGGAACGGGAAGAAGTTTTCCCTCGGGAGAGAGTGAGGAAATAAAGGAGTAGCGTTCCCGCGAGACGCTTTGCATTTCTCGCCGCGAGTTTGGGATCAAGATCTCAAGTTTCCAATCCGTCCGTCGCACTCTCTGTGGCGCTGCGGGTGTTTTAAGGGATCGTCATGTGATAAGAGTTCTCCGCGAAGTGGCCCAGCACTATAGTAGTTATAACATTCTTCTCTTCAACGATCTTCCCCTTGACTCTCCATATTACTTACTCATCATTCCTTTCAAAATTTCTAAAAAAAAGCGGATCAACTCGAATGATACATCTTTTTAAGGAGGTTCCGCCGCGACTGTGTGAGTCAAAACAAATACTTAACTCCACATTTTTTATATTTTGTCAAAAAAATCCTGCTTTCACTGATGCAATGCGTTACCTATAGAAAACTAAAAGTAAGGAACAAAACATCCAGATTATTTCACGAATGCATTTTAAATGAGCACTTTTTTCCAGCCATAGGAGCCGACTGCAGCACCATTTCCTGCGAATTACCTCATTTTGACTTCAATTACGGCAGTAATTCCCTAATAACTAAAAACATAAGGTGGTAAGATGACTATATTACATTTTTATTCAATTTCTCTGGATTATTTCCTTCTTATCAATAGTTTTCCGCAAAAATGGCATTTATATTTGATGGAAAAATACCATTTTTCGCCGTGTTTCTCTCATTCCCCCATTGGACACCATGTATTTTCAAGTTCAATTATAAAATAAAATAGCGTGGAAAGGTATTATTTTGTTGTTCATGTCAGATAGAGGACAACTTTTTCTACAAGTAGACAGAATATTAATAAAATGACATTTAAGTCATCTTACGGTGGAACCACCTTAACAGCGAAGGGTGTACTACGATTGTGATTGTTTACGCGCAAGAGATCTACTTATCCAGGGCACCTAGCAGAGCATATTTTTGAGTCAACCTGCTCGATACCCAACCGATATTCTATCTGAAGTAATAAACTATTACTTAAAATAGATATTGCATCAGTCATTTTCTTGTTAGGAAAACCATTGTAGTTCAAGCGAGCTTCATTTAGAATAACCAGAGACCATAATTATTTGTTACTAGCTGAAGGTACCCGTTGAACTTCAACGGATGTGAAAAACATTGAACTCATTTTATGAGAAAACCACAAAACCTGAAGAATACTGTCAGCGTGATCATTTGAGGTGTCCATATCCTATCTTGTTTGTAGTGATTCGTTCGTTTTCCCTTTCGTGCACGGAGAGTTGAGAGATTGTTTGTCCTCTTTAATGCACGGGAAACCCAATAATGGGCCACGAAGACTGATTACTACTTAATAAATAGCACCTAGGTTGATAGATGGTGACCTCGTCCCTCAAGTTCTCTTGAGCCGTCTTCTGGTTGAATAACAGCTTGAGCACTTCCCTTGTGTACATAAATATATTTGCATTCAATGACTTAATTGAGTTCCACCATTCACCGTTGATATGTGTGTTGAGTATCTTAATCATGATTGAATAGTAGGGTATAATCCAGCGGTTGACAACGTCAGAAGGAGAATTTTTAATAGCAGCGATGATTATTTGTCCTATGAATCCTTCAATACCCGGACTATGCCTTCGGCATAAAGGGTGGCTATATTCATTGTTTTCCAAATCATAATCATTGGTTACAAAATGAAAAATCTATGGTGATCAGTCTTAGTGCACTTGCCAATTTTCATGCACCGATGACGTCCATTGCGCAGAATATCCGTTATTCTCATGGGTAAGAAGCATGTAGTGACGCAATTATAATTTCCGCCATATTAAAACAGATTGAAGTTTCGAAAAAGATGGCTCAATATTTGAACCAGATTTTTAGCTGGTTACCCGCCAGTAGGTTTGGTTAGGATGAACTTTGTGCGGTTCTTAGCGTAATCCGAGAAACACCACGGGGATATTATCATGAGATTGCTGGTAGGCATTATTTTGAGCATCCAAGGCTAACCTATGTCGTTTTTCATGCAAGGACTCATTTTCTCGCAAAAAAGACATTCCTCATGCTTTAGAAGATTTTTTCAAAAGGTTACCCTATATTCTATTAGGCATGTTTATGGATATATTTTTAAGTCCAAGGATGGGGAACACAGCGGCGAGCGAGAGACTCGAATAGGCAACTCGATGATTGAGTGAATGTAAGTAAACTGCGTTTTAATACGTATAAGTATATATAAATAACTCGTAAAGTTTATGTGGGAATTGGTCTAAAAACAGTTCGCAATCGTAATGAGAGGCAGACGGTTCCACTACGTGTAATTCATCTGAGTATTAAACTATAATAAACGACGTCGTATTTGTTGTAGCAACAGAGGCATTATTAACATTATTATTCGCTGCACGTAAATATTCTTCCACGTTTAATTCCTTTATGTGTATCATTTTATACATAACTGTTCTCTCGTATGCAGTTCCCTTATGAGAGCTACTTTGAGAATAGACATAGAAGAGTATACCTGTAAATATGCATTCAATTAATCGATTATCCCCCGAAGCAATCTATCATGGGGGCCTTGGGACTCTGGCCCCTTCTTATACAAATTTCCTTTCTACGTGCTATCATGGGCCGGCAGGAAAACTTAAATGCCAGATGCGTGAATATCCTTTGAAATTCAAATCACTGGTTGCCAAGGTAATATGCTATTGTTGGTTAAAGAGAAAAATGTTAGATTTTTCAGCAAAAAACATGATATTCAGACAATTACGAAGCGTAAAAGAAAATCGATTGAAAGAATTAGAAACTTCATTTATTCAACCATCCGATAAAAAAAATTTCAGCCCTCTATCTTGAGTGAAAGTAATTTTAAAAGCAAAAAATAAAACCACTGCACCAAACCCAATGCTTAGCATGGACCACAAGGGACCCCCAGGGGGGGGCTTTTGGGGGCCCTGACGGATGTTTAATATAGCCTATGTTTCATCCCGATACATTTTCTAACCACACACAAAAATTCAGTTCAATCGGTTCAGTAGTGTTTGCGTGATTGAGCAACAGACAGACAGACAGACAGAACCATTCAATTTTTATATATTAGTATGATAATTTATATTTTAATATTACTCGAACAAAGTTTAATCGCAACTGTTGATTTTTCCATGCATACCAAGCACGCCTCGAATGGTCTTGTCTACATGGTAGTGCAGTGTGAAAGGGTGTTAACACTTAAATAATAAATATCTAGCCAAAAATTACTTTAATTTTCGATAATACCTCTTACCTGAATACATATATTAATTCATATTCACCGAAGCACTTCTTATGAATATTTCTTTACCGCTGATCATAAAAAGAATTTTGTCAACAACTGGAAAGCTGACTGATAACTTGATGCCTGGTCAAGGCTTGAAGGAAATGCCTTGACGTCCATCATATTAACCCATTTTGGAGAGTGACTCGTCTCTACACTGCTCATATAGCGGGTTTTATGTTTTCACTTTACCATGGTGCTTATGGACTACAGTGTTGCCGGCTCTACGTCTCTCTCACTCCATTCTCCTTTAGTCCCTACCTGTTTACCATCCCTATTCGTAAATATTGACTAATTATCTAAGTAGAAATATTAAATATTATTTAAGCACGGTAAAGTTATCGTAAATATGAATCATAAAGAAGTTCGTAGTAAAGTTTAACAGCTTTTTAGGTAGTTTGAGGAAGTCATAATGGAGACCATATTCGAATTATATACTTTTAATTTGCAAATATATAGTTATATGCGACCAAATTTCTCACTAATTAAATAAATATATCTACATAAGTCTCTAACTTGACTTATTTTTTACACGCGGTACGGCTAAAAACCCTTCACAACAGCAGGTTTTATTTGCGGTTCTGTAAAAATCACTGCGGTGAGTAATAGATTAATTTTTATAAATGGTTGAGAAACGAAAACAAACAAACAAAAGAACGGAAAGAAAAGAAAACAAAAGAGAAACAAAAACGTGCAAACTACACACCGTTAGTTTTTTGACGAAATCTAGGTGTTAGGAATTCCTATTCCCTTCAATATTCTCCCTCTGGAGCGCACAGCCGTAATCTACCCCATTTAAAACAGCTTGTATGGAAAATATTTTCCATACAAGGTGTTTCAAAATGGCTCTTAAATTAGTTCAGCAATGGGATTAGTATTTTGATATCATTGGAGAGATGAGTTTTTTCATTATAAAGAGGTCACATTCATAAATTCCAGGTGAATTGATTTGTCGCTCAAACTACCTTCAGCACCTACTGTGCCCCTACGGAGACGCAGAAAAAGACTCCAGTAGGTGCCTGCCGTGGCCATTCGGGCACCTGTATATAATTTTCTAAGCCATAAAACGTCAACGCTTACTGCAAGTAAATTTTACGTATGTGGATGCTGGTATTTTGATTATAACTTATAAATAACCTCGATTATTTATTATTCACGCTGTAAAAGAAAGTATTATTTTTCAGTGGTCGGGATGTGCGCATAACTATCCCTCTCACTAAGTGATTCAACCCGAAGGTTGGCTTGGATAGTTGAGGGTATAGAGCTCACCCCGGACTAAGCCGCAGGCGTGTGAATTTCACACATTCAGGATAGGGGGGCCAGTTCCTTTCCCTGGGCCACCTCGCACTCCGAGGATTTTTTTTGTACGGGGGCGTCTAAAAAAATAAATAAATGGTCTGGAGTTTGTAGACCGGATCTGCCTTCGAGCAGATGCAAATGTTCTAGCGACAGAAAACAAATTGGCTTGGTGCAGAAATATTCTTTGCTTTATATGTTTTTACGATGAATATCATTCGAAAGTAAGCAATTCCACCCCATGAATGAAAAGTTAAATTCCTTCAATTGAAATAGACATGAGGTGGGAAAATAAATAGTTTTATCATTACGTGATATTTTTTTGTACTGGAATCTTATATCTTCCTCTCCCCCACGATACAGGCTTCCCTTCAATATAATATGTTGCTCCGCAGAAAGGTCAGAGCAACTACTTTTTACATAACCTCGGAAACAGTTACGATCTCTTTTCTACTTATATCATGTTCACTATTGAACGAAAAATTGAGTCACAAAAGTCATTATTCGAACGCAGTTCCTGATAAATTTGAAGTGCATGCATCTCTGTGTATTAAAAAGTAATAATCCGTTCATTGTTTACCGCCTTGAGAAAGAGCCACGACCAATCGACGCCCATCCTATTCACGGAAGTATCCTTGTATTTACAAAATCTTATTAGGCCTATCGGCATGTGAAACCTCTTTTCGGCCGAACAAGAATCCTGAAATTAGCTTCGAAAGTCTCTCAAAGGGGTTGATTGAAAATCCGGAAAATAGGCTGAAAATTTAAAAAAATATTGTTGTTACTGCCATAAATGTATGAGATTGGGCAATGTACAGTGACTCCGTAAGATATTAGAAAGAAAAACATTGACCGGATTGGGATTGGAACCCGCACCACACTATGGAGGGAAATTCTTTAGCTGCGTTTTTTTCTCAAACTCGGGGCCCAAATGGAAGAAAGCCGTGACACTTTTCCCGCATTCTGTCAATAGTTTCAGAAAATAATTGCGTCATTTGGATCCCGAACATCAGTCACGCGATGTCTCCTTGTTAGATTCATCCTAAACATTTCGGGAGCGGAGTTGATTCGCGCAAAACAGAAATAGAACTTCACAATCGCACTCGCGACTCGCACTTGTTTTTGTGTTGATTTTAGTGAAGGCTTCAAAAAAATGTGGTAAAATGCTTAATTACTCCGCTTGAGTTTTTAAAAACGTAAGTGTTTTGAACGAATTCGATCACTGCACTCAAAACATTCGGCCGTGAAAATTTCGAACCCACAACTGTGCCGAAAGGCTATCAAACGATTCACCAGTGTACATGACTCGTCCTTCACGTGCGCTAAATTTTGGCGATGAATTCCGCTCAGCGCCGACTTCAACGCGTTTCCATAATAAGCTAACCGCTTTCTATTTCGTCGTTCATTTTCCGTACTAGTCGCACTAATATTTTATTTAAAATGATATTCTTCATGCAAATCCATTCATTTAACCATTTTCCGTTTTATTTTCGGTTATACCTATTTTTTGTTACATGTGTTATTCGATTATTCATGCTTCGTCATGCATCCATTAGCACGGACAATCGAGAAATTACTTCACCACTACAGTGCTAAGGGTTTTGGAGGGGAAGTAACGAGTAGCCATCGAAGGGAAAGGAGGGGGAGGGGCACACTGCTCCTCCTCTTGCAAGTGGGAGAGAATTCAAAGGACTTAATCAGAGAGAAGGAAAAAGGGGCGTGATTCAGTTTTTCCCATGAATTCTACCACCTATGTAGACTCTTTGGATTTTCCGCTCGAAAGACAACGCACTTCGGTATCTAGTACCGTAGGCGAGGTATTAACCCTATGATTTTTCTGTCAGTATGAATGAAATGATGAGTGGTGATTGCGGAGATTGAAAGTCAATCTTTTTGCTTTAAAATTCATAATTATTCCCAATGGTAATTATATATTCTTGCTTCAAGTAAGCGTTAACTGTGATGTCAATTACCTTCGTTCCGTAGTTTTAGAAATTCTAATATTACGTGAAATGCATTTCTTGTGCTACTGGTATTTATTACGATATCTTCGAACCACATAGCTGACAATGGCAACTCCGATGATAAAAGTAGAAAGGGACCGGTGTTCTAATCAGCTATTCCTTTTTCTTTGTCACCTCATCTTTTTCTCTATCAGCGGGGTAGATTTTTGCTGACGATGTTTGCAAAAGTACATACTTAATATTAATGCTTTATGATCACCAGATCTTATATTTTATGATATTACTGAAAATACATACCATTTTACGGGGTTTCTTAATGAACTGGTTGGATTTCCAATGTAATGGTACATGTACTAAGCTGAATATGATGTTCCTAATCTCTCGTCTGAAACACAACATGATGACATCTACGTTCTTTATACGAAGGGATTTTTGGTTTTTTCTTTGCGCAAAAAATTCCCCAGTCATTCGCAACATTCCTTGGCGGAATATTGAAGATCGTTCTTTCCGCAGATAATGTTCCCTGATCACGCAAATGGTTTGATCAACAATCGGTGAGCGTTGATTTTTAAATTGTTCGAAAAAGCAGTAAGGACTCAAGGAACACGCTTATCTCATTGGTGACAGTTCTTGGCGATATTTCTTCGATTACTCTAATCGCCTTATCATTGCTGAAACAAATATTTTCACATTATTTAGGATTTTTGCACATTAGTGTTGGAAGCGTTTTCAGAGCGAAACGGATGCAGCCGCAACTGTTTCAAATACCTAAACTGCTAACAACAAGTTAGTGTCATTATCGTGCCACAGCAATTGTGCTCTGTGCTGTGCAGCGGCAACTGATGAAGCTGAAGCTCTTCCGTCTTCCGTTCTGTTCCAGTTGCACTGCACTTGTTGATGCGCTGCAGTTATAAGCTACAATTTCTCTTCTGGATTCCAAACTGATGGTGTAAAAGAGATTCTCTTAGTTTGCGAGAGACAAAGAGAAATGCAGTATTGATCAAATATTTGACGAAATGAAATTTTAATGTTCTACGCTAAAGGAAAATAAAATATTGTCTTAGTTAGTAAGTCAAGGTTTAATTAAATGGAATAACAGAATATTATGAATGAAAGAAGCATGAATTTTGAACCGCGGATAAATCTTCACTTCATTTGCACTGCAGCGATACTTACGTGAGGCAAGCAAGCACATAAAGTTGTGAGAGTAATTTAAATATTATTGATAATTTTTCATGCGCTCAAAGAAACAATGGAGGTAATTGGGCGCCAGAGGAGCGAGTAACTTAAGATATAGAATTCTCTGGACGTGAGAGATTGAGGGAGAGGAAGGGAGAGAGAGAGAGAGAGAGAGAGCAGGCAAATGTTTTGTGGAAGTACGTCTCTGTCCTAATGAGTTCTTTTAAATCGTACGGCTTTCATTTCATTGCCGCCATGTTCTGGTTACAAAAGCGTAAATTTTCTCCGCTTTTGTTTCAACTCCGTCAAGTCTCCTCGCAAGGAGTAAGTGTTCTTCTTTATCAGAGACTCTTGAGGGAAAGGAGGTTCTGCTTGCATTAAAGCATATAATTGTACCAAGTCCTGTTGATTACTATGCTCCTTAAGCAAATGAATCCCACCTGTTGGATGTTACACGTAAGAATTCAAGGAAGAAATATGCAAGATTTTTGAAATTTAATTTATGGAATTACAAAAATAGAATTCTTTCTTCTGTGTTTCCGGTTATGAGTCAGATGAAGCAAGGAAGCCCTAATGCAAATAGATATATAGTTTATACTTTCTGAATGACCATTTCATTTATAATTTTTTTATGACTACCTTCTTTTACTCCCCCAACAATACTGCTTTAAGCATGCAAAATGCTTTTGGAGGAGTTAATGGCGACAGAAGAGAAACCGTGGTAAATAATTTGTGTTCAGGTCCTATTGCGTAAACCCAGATTATATTTCGATTAGGGAACAAAGCAATATTCAAAGGTATCACAAAATGACACTGTCAGGTGGCACAATTGAGTTTGACGAGGTATTTATCACTTCTCATGACCGGAAATTTAAAAAGTCAGTGATGGCGGTTAGCTTATATTTTTTTAAAGCACGATACAATTATTTTTCAAATTAAATATTTCTCTTGCTCTGGAAGTGCATAATTTCTTGATTCCTTTTGAGTGAGCACATCCTCGAAGAACGGTCACAGTACGAGCATCTGTCGGCAGTGATAGCGTTGTCAGTCATAGCCAATAGGCAATCGAATGTGCTTCGTTAATCATGAACTGTAGATAACATTTTAGATAACTGCTCGTAGCTCAACTTCCAGTCTACTCATAAGGTAAACATTGGTCGTTAATGATGAAGGTGGGCGTGAGGATTTCATCCTTATTCATATTCTCTGCACATTTCAGTAATTTCTTTATGAGAAGTACGTTTCGAACTATGTTTCCCTACGATAATAGTGTGCTTTTATTATATTGTTAAATATTACTGGTCACACTATCTAACAGTCCAAATTGGTGACAATTATTATAACTTTTTCGCGAGATAAAAGAAAAGGACATTTTAAACCTATCCGTCTGACATTTTACACATCAAATAATATGTTTTAACCAAGTCCTCCGTAGTTGCCTTGAAATCGCGTTATTTGTGAAAGAAACCCCATATAATAAGATTGAATTCAAGTTTTTCAATTGCAGGATTGAGTCTTACTTGGTCAAAAGTGATACTCATTCAAGCTCTATTAATAATGTTGTGACACTGTTAAGGTTACCATGACGCACTTTTCCAAATCTACGCTGAATATGTAAATTAACGCATCTAATGGCCTTTGATAGATTCAGCGGATATTATATAAGATTTGTGCATGAAGCTATCATCCTCACTATATTTGGTTGAAGCCGCGCAAGTTCTGGACTGCTCAATAATTCCCGTCAGCACGGCGTGTCCTCCATTGGCCGGGTCCAGCGCTCATGTGCACATGAGCATATCATCCTCGTAATGGCAGTGATCGCGAAGTAAAACACTTTGTGCGATTGCCGTTGGGAAATTTACTAGCGCATTCCGTGCCCTTTTCACTTGCCCATGACATCACTTCCGGATGTGCCGTCCCTGTCACACCCAACGACTTCGAATTGATTATGATCCGTACGCTGTGAATTACCAAACATTTGTTTTCCTCTGACGGAAGGAATATAACCTGATTTTTCAATGATGATGCGCGTTTCCGAACAATGCTTTCGGTTTAAATTACCTTCTTCGTTTCCTGCTATGAGCGACACATCGGTATTCTCGTCCGGAGTACACTTTATGTATCGCAATGCATCATAGGAAGGAAGTCTCATCATCAGCAGCCCTCCATCCACCCTCTCCGTTGTTCATCCCTTTGACTGTCACCCCATATCAATTTTGCCATAGATCCTGAATTTCACGGTCTGATTCAGCTTATGATACATGCGATGGCGCGCGTCTGAAAAAATGTAATCAAAATCCCATCGAAAAGCTTTCGCGCTAATGAAAGCCTATCTGGCAGTTGGCCAAAGAATCACACAAGTCCCCCGACGTGGAAGTCTGTATCTCGTAAGTGATGAGTCAGTCGCTGGAAGTCATTATCTTTGCTATCACGAGTAACGGGGATCGAAGGCGGAGTCTGTGGATGAAAAATTGTAACAAAACATGACGAAATACAATTGAAATAATTGCTTTTGAATTCATAGAAAAGCTCCAACCAAAGCTCACTGTTTGCACGTCAGAGGTCCATTATATAGCTAGTTTTATGACATTTTCTTCTTCAAATAATCTGGAGTTTAATTTTGAAAGCATAAATATTGTAGATGATGCGTTTCAGACCTCACTTGCTGGAATTCCTTGATATCAGAGATAGAAAAGTAACTCTGCAATTCCACATGGTAAAACCACCATGCTGAATACACCATGTGGAATTACAGAGTTACTTCTTTCTATCTCTGAGCATAAATATTATCTATACAGACCCGAGGGGATAAATATTTGAGGGAATATCATCCAAGTGACCGATTGAGTTCATGCCATATCCAACGTCATTAATATATTGGTGTGCTTCTGTGTATAATTCAGTCTTCATTACCAGAGATAACGTGGTCTGAAGCCATTTCGGATAATAAAAAGCTCGAGTAATGCGGAAGGAGACCTAGGGCTAATGTAATGCGGCATTTTGAGATACTTAGATTTAAATAGCACTGCGATGCTTGTATATAAATCTGGTATCTGTGCATATGAAAGCCTAATCAATTACCGAATCAGGGCGTTTGTCTTTTTGTACTAATCTAGCTCGTTGCATCCGTACAGCAACAAGATGGCCGTCTTTGAATTACCCCCATCTCCGATTCTGTGGAACCTCCGTAAATCTGGATTCAAATAATCAATATCTTGCTGTATGTAAATTGAATTTCAACTTAAAATACGAATAAGGAATGGTTTGAGAATATATTGCTTAAATAATGCGCGAAATGATGTTTCGGAAAAGTGCTGAAGTTTACGGTAGTATTGAATTTAACGTCATCTGGGATTTCGGTGGAGGGATTATACTTGGTGATCCTGGAGTTGTAGGGGACTATTTGACTCGGCGGAACGGATGTCAGGAAGATACGCGAGTTGGATGATCATGCTGCCTGTTCAGGAGTCAACATATTGTTATTAAAATATTGTGCTCTGGCCTGGTGAAAAACTTTGCTTGTATTCTCGTCCTCCTTTTATTATTACCGAGTCTAACGCTAAATGGTTTTGATTCTCTCCTCATTCCATCATTTGAGTCTTTTTATTCTTCTTCCTCTGAATACAGGCATTATTCATACATTTAGTGATTTTATTTAATCTAGCATCCGGTATCCTATCAGCAAAAAATCTAACAATATCATATATCCTGTGCTGATAGTGAATCACATCAGGGAAAGTAGTTTATAAAGCAGGGGCGTCATTTCAGTGTTTTCCCGAAGGGGCCGCAGGTTTTCCTTGACAAATTAATGTCTTGTGGCACAGTCAACAACATAAAAAACCTTGTCCATAATCGCTTGAGCGCGTAAGTGAAATGTTTGAATATCTTAAAATGCGAAGATATTAATTTTGTTCTTCGTCCTGAACAAGCTGAACATGTTTGCATTCGTCCCTGAACTATATTCGTCCCTAAGCAATATTATGTCGCAAGTAATAAAAAATGTATTTCCAACCATGGTATAGAAGTTGCACCCTGGGGGGTTTGGCTAAACATAACTGTGTACGCATTGTATGAAGGGGGTCATTTGACGGCCGCATGTGGCTTTTTTTCATCTCCTTCTAGGTTGTCGTAATCCTGCCGTACAAGGGAAAAGGGCATCGGCTGCCGAGCTGAAGTGCTGAAAGCCTAATGCCTCTAATCCCTTGAAAAAAGAAACGCACATAAATAACTCCCGACTCTCACCTGCCCCTCTTACCCGTTCATCCCTCTGCTCGCTTCAATGAATGGGTGTCCCAGGTATGCAACCCTTTTGTGGTGGACCCCTGTTACGTCTGCGTGTTAAGGAGAGGCCCAGCCCCTGCACCGGACCCTACGCACCTCCATGGGAAGAGACCGACACCCACCCCCCCCCCCCCCCCCTGGGACGAAATGAAAAGTGAGATAACAAGGCCCGCCTCGCGCGCGTAACAATGAGGCAGGGTGAGTGTTTGGCTGCCGTTGGGCGGGGAAGGCGGTTTGAGGGGGGTATAAGGGGGGGGAGATGAAGGAGATGATGGAGGTAGGGAGAGGGGGGTTGCGGAGGGATGGAAAGAGGGCGATAATGATTGGCGAGGGTTACCAACTCTTCGAGTTTCATTCGAAGATTTCCACCTTCCTCAATGAATTAGTATTTTTATTATAAATCCAACATCTAATCACTTTTTATCGTAGTGAAAATTGTAACTATGTCTAACAGCTGGATTTTACTCAGTAAAGATCTATTACCAAACTTAATTCCCCCTTACAGTTCATGTCTCATTTAACGGCCTTTCATACTGCCAAATGTAACTAGCCTTTTCCCACCTCGCCCATATATTTACCTCTGCCTCTGTCAAAGCCTTCCGAGTGCTTTCTTGCTGACTACTTGAACGGAACTTATGGCGAGGGCATATAATTGCACATTTCCTCAAGTTAACTGCCATTATAATTATTCACGAAGCAGACTTTCACCAAAAACGTATGTAACCAACAGTCTTGCAGCCAATATTGATTCGTATAAGTATGAAAGTAGAAAGGAGCAAAAAAATGCTTTCAGTGCATTTTACGTCTGGAAAAGTTGGAAACAGGTCAACATTTGGAGAAAACTCGACAAGTGATTAACTGATCACGTTGAATTTCTGGCGTAGAAGGAAAATCTGTTGAACGTTTTTTAAATGTTTAACTTTTTGGACAAAACTACCAAGAAATATAAATTGAAGATTAATGTGAGCAAAATCAAGTTTATATCTTGTGAAAGAAATCGAGAAGACAGAGTCGCCCTCAAACTTGAATAGCATTACCTTACACCAGTGGAAGGATTTGGATATTTGGAAAGCAGGATCACCAGCGGTGGAAGAAGCACGAAGAGCAGTGCAGAAGAACAAAGTCAAAATTCTGTTGAAATGTAGGTTGAAAAAAAGAGCTGTTGTACCTAGGAAGAAGTGCTAGGATATCGCGCATACAAAGAGTTACTAACTAAGAAATCTGCCATAGAATGGGAACGACAGAGACAGTAATCGACTGAATTGAGAAGAAAAAACTGCGATGGTTTGGTCATTTGTTAAGAATACCAGAAAATCGATGGCCAATACAAATCCTCCAGTAGACTCCTCCTGGGCAAAACAAACGAGGTCGACCTAGACAGCCGTGGATGCAAGGAATTGGAAAAGCTATCTAAAGAGATCTAGAGGAAGTAACAGACCAGGATAGAGAAGCTTGGAGAAGGAGATTGGACAGGGAGCATCCAGCTGTAGATGTTACATGTGTGTGCTATGAAACATAGACATGGATAGTATTTTCAAGTCCAAAAATTAGAAAAAAAAACAAAAGTCTTATGTAGGAATGAAGCTGTTATCTGAGATGAGTGGAGTGGAGAGCTGCTGCAAACCAATCTTCGGATTGATGACTGCTGATGATGATTTCCTCTAATATCGTGCCGACCGATCCATCAATTCTCTTCTTTAATACGTGGCCCTACTGATGTCCCCCCTCCATATTCTATGCCCGTCCTCAAAGTTGGCAGCCCTGGGCATTGGAATATGATGGTGGCGATGCGGCTCTGCTTCTGAACCGGTCGGACGGCGTCCCTTCAGCCTCTTCCATTCACGCCACTCTCAAAGCGAAAGGTGACGGCGACTGCCGCAGGGTCGAAGAGGGAGGGAGGTGTGGTCTTTTCCCTTCCACCCCTCTCTGATGTTCACCGCCCCTGTAGTACTCATCGACAGAAAGGGTCGCGAATACTTCACTTCCTCCCAGTCGACCCCTCCTGTTGTCATTAAATGTAAAACAACCCGGAAATATACTCTCGCCTCGAATCTGACGAAATGGTTTGTGTACCCTCCGAATGTTTCATTACTACATTTTTTGTAGTCTCTTGTATCACTTTTAAGAAACTCGACCCCTCGAGTGATGTGAGGAATCAATGTGGGTTCGTATCCGAGTGCGTATTGGGAAATCAGTTCCGAAAGCTGTACTTTCATCGTTACAATGTTGGAAGGTGAGAAAATGTTTTAGCTGGCGGAAGTATTTCAATGGGAAATAGTTTCATAAATTTCCAAAATACATTTGTCATACAGCTATGAAAGATGAAAAAAAGTCATGTTTATATAGTAGCGCCATGCAAATTTATAAATGCATTGGAGAAATAGGACTGGTGGAGATGAACTCATGACTGTTAGAAATGAATAGACAGGTTTGATGCGATTTTTTTTATATCCTCTTCCAACGAATCGTGGCAATGATTATCTTTATGAATTAGATTATATATACCTACATAACAGCAGTAAACGCTTGAGTCACTGTGATTGGTTAAGATAACTTAGGGAGACCTAAGAGAGAATAGCTTTAGGAAGTCAATCGAGCCTTCCGATTCTCGCAGCTGCACGACTTGTGTGTGTTTGGCAGGAAAAACATTACTCTCCCACGTCGCTCCCGTTCTCACCTTGAAGCTCATCTCCTTTCCATCAAGTTCACTTCGGGTTTAAATAACATGGGTAGGAAGGCTTTATTGGCGTAATCGGATAAAGACACTTTTTTTAAAAATAATAAACGAATGTAAGAAAATGAAATTCAAATCGCTTTACGGTGGAGCTACCATAAACCTCTAGCTTCAATCCTCCATATTTTTTGTCGTCTAAGCACTCGAATTCATTGAAAGAGCTTCCTCGAATGTTTTTTTCTCTTTCATCGAAATCGAAAGAGAAAAACAAGGGTTTCTAATGATGTCATCCTGCGGCAACACAACGTCGTGGATTTAGGGAGGGTAGCGTTTTGGGGTCCCACCAACCCCCTTCAAACATTTTTTTTAAGATTAAAAATAATCCTTTTCAAATCCTAAAATTTATTATTTTAGAACTCGGAATTGAGGTTTTCTGATTTATTTTTAAGCTTGCACTAGAAGAGAGTTGCTGTCTTTTTGGGGTGTCGTATTAAATGAGGGCACCTTCTGGACCCCCTTCTTGATGCATTTTGGCGCCCTCCATAGCACTTTGGGGGGAGGCATGTACTCTTGACCTCCTCCTGGTGCTACGCCACTGATGCCATCTGTACAAATCAACAGCCATCAATTCGAAGATTAGTTTGCTGCAGTTCCCCACTCCTGCCCTCTTTCAGCTAAACGTTTTATTCCTACATATCCTAGTTTTCACTTTGAAGTCTTTTCCATTTCGTCTTATGTATTCCATCCTTGGCCTTCTTCTGTAATCCTCTCCATTCCTTTCTCACTCTGCCATCATTGTTCTCGAGAGACTGCTGTATCTCAAAATGACTCCAATAATTTTGTCTCTTCTTCTTCTTCTTCTCCCAGTTTGCGTTACACATCATTCCTCTCCAACTCTTCGTGGTACACCTTCTTTAATGATTCTCTCCATTCATCTCATCCTCGTTATTCTTTCTCATACTTACAATTAGTTCATTACCATTGCATCCTCTCTTCGTTGCTCTGCAGATAGTATTGTCCAGGCTCCACTGCCACATAAGAGCATGCACATGTTCAATGAAGGGCTTCCTAACTTATAACCTTATGTCATCAAACTCCTCCTCTGATAGAATGCCTTCTTTGCTTGGGCTATCCTGTTCACCATATCTCTGTTGTCCCTTCCGTGTTCGGTGAACCTACTTCTCAGATAGTGAAATTCTTCTTCTTTTGCAAACGTTGGCCGTACAAATTTGTCGGTGACTACTTTCATTATTTCTTCCTCATAGTATAATTTTGGTTTTCTTTATGTTATTCTTTAAATATCATTTATTCATAGTTTTATCCATACATGGAAACAATATTTTCAGACATTTCTTCTCTGCCAGAGGTGCTGCATCATCTATTTGTCATGAAATTTGTGCCATGAGCTAAACTACGATCCCCTGTACCTTTCTACAGTTCATATTGTCGCTTGGTTTCTTGCTATTTTTAGTCACTCCATTACTAGTTCATGTAATAAATCGGTTACAATACTTTTTCTGTTTATGCATTTTTTTAGATATCTTTCTGATCATTTTAGATTTCACATAAATTATTTCATTCATTTTTTAAGTTACCAAATTCCTACCGCTTTTTTCGCGCCCTTATAATACCAAATCAAATTTATTTCCGACTCCCTTATTATATTAACTCACCACCAGTTATTTTCTCGTGTCCAAATGTACACCACCCGTCCAAAATAATTCCAAGTATTTTCAATGCTGACCCGCATATTCTGGCGACTGCATAGTGCTTGAGAGTGGGGGTTTATTCTTTATCTCGGCTGTCAGAACGCCCTCCTGCGATGGTTAGTGTCGCCGCAGAAAGGCCGCCCTTCGAAGCGGTGCGTTGCATCCCGCTCGCAATAAGTTATGCAACGGTGATGCTTGTCTCGTCCGCCTCGTTGTATCTATTTTTCGGAGAGGGGCGACGCTCTTTTTTGAAAGGAGAGACTTCTCCGCTCTGCAGCTCTCGCCCGACGTGATGCTTCCTCGTTCACCTGTCCGACGGTGCAGCCCCGACCGGGAAGGGGTGGATGCAGGCGCGCGGGGCACGTCGGGAAGAGGCGAGAGACTTCCGGGACTTGGTGTTGCAGCTGCTCCCCTGCACCACCTCTCCTGCGACGCCTCGCTTACATTTTTTATCTCTCCGAAAGCGGACGAGGCAATCTCGCCTTCGTCTCCCCCGGAGGAGCCAAAAACTTGGGAGGAGGGTTCACCACCCCCTGTATCTCATCCCTCCCTCCTCCGACCCCCCCTCGAAAAGATACACACCAATCCGGTACATATGTACGTGTGGGTGCGTAGTCAACTGCAAAGCCACCTCAAGGGTGTGTGGCAGGGGATGAATTTTCACCAACGTCCACTACACACTATATGCTACCAATGCGATATAATATATGAGTATTAATGAATTTTGCAAATTCGATTAGACGCAAGAAATCATGCAAGACGTGCTGTTAGTACTAATTCTCATACTTGTACCGAAGCACTAGATTATTTGTCAACTGTTAAGTCACAATGCATGTCCAAGAACCTTATCATGACGTCTCAGTGTCAACTGTTACGATCTCTTATCGTCTCTGTAGCCGTTGTCCGTGTGATTTTCGACTTTAAACATTTACCATAGATGTAAATAAGTTATATAAGAAAATGAAGAGTTGGCGAGTCAACAATTACTGAAAGTATTGATCAACATCGGCAATATAGTCCTTTTCATGATAAAAACGATAATTATAGACCGATTCCTAATATCAAATATCGTCCATATTAAATGTATTAAAATTTTGACAAATACCTATTCCTGATCATTTGGACTTAATTCTCACATACTTTCCTTTTCATGATGTTTACTAGTTGCCACGCTGAGAATATCATTCCAACGACAAGGTCGCCATGACACGAAAATTTCTACCTTGTTCCCGGCCAGACGCCAGGAGGAAGTGAGCCAAAGGAGCCGTTTTTCCATTATTGTGGAAGATGAACTATGTATTCTATCCATTAGGTTAGTTCTTATCAGTAATTTTTATTTGATATTATTGTTGCATTGCTTTGGTTCTTTTGTAGTCACGATCTATGCAACGGATTACATATATATAGTTAAGAAGTGAAGATGATGTCTGGATGAAGTGTGGATAACTACACTATGACTTTTGACACTCGATACATCAGTATGCATCTCTTACTACTTTTTTAGAATAAGATTCAAAATTACATTCTTCTACATAGCATATTTGGAGGAATATGCAAAAACGGAGCCAATACATCTGTTTCCACACACTTTTCACATCTATCCAGTCGATACCGCGTTCGACATAAAAATATCGAACTTCCATCGACATATCATCGCATCGCACACCCCTTCCAGTAACCAACCTGAATATTTTTACACGTGCGTAATAACATGTTTCCATTTATGACATTCTACCTTGGATATTCAAGGTCTCATAACCTCCCTGCGTTCCAATTAGACACATTTTACCTTAGTAACTCACTCGTTTCGTGACGGCGATTACAAACATTGTAGTTCAAAAGAAAATCGTCAAGCGATATTAAAAGGCGCACTAATTCTTACAAAATACCGAAGTGAAGACCTATGTGAGTTGACTGAAGTCGTTACTCACTTAGGCACAATAATGGAGCAATTATTTCCAACAGAAACACCTCCTTACCACGTTTCTGAATGATAAGCACGCCAACACTCGCAATGCTGGGAATCCCCAACCCTTTTCGTGTTTCAACTGTTTTCCCATAAATCTCTCTTGCCCGGATTTTTAGCTAACTTGCGTTCCTTTTACAAAAAAGTCAACACGGTTGATGAGTGTGATAATGTAGTGAGATGATCTACCATGGTAGAAGTTTTCGAACGTTTCCATTGCTATGCTTACGCGGGTAGAGAGTTACCATAGCAGGAATGCCAGTGATGGAAACGTGGCATAATCCTCCGCCAATTCTCCACTTCCTCCCATTCCACCCAATCACCCTCATTCGAACACGCGAGTGCAGCCCCTGCTCTCGACACAACCCCTCCTCCCCAACTACCCTCGGTGGATGTGAACGGAACCCTCTCCCGCCAAACAAGGAGGAAGAGGCAACACTTATTTCCGCGGGAGGTTAACTCCGAAAGAGGGGGTGGGTGTAGCTTTTCGGCAGGGGTCGGTTCCGGATTCCGGATGGAGTGCCACCCCCTTCGCAGGGCCGGCTCATAGCGTGGTATTTCGATCTTACTTGTGTCAAATCCTTATAACTGTTGTTAGACTTGAGATGGAGAGATGATCAAAAAAGTGTTATGAAGATGATGAAAATCAGAATTTCGGAAAAATAAGTGACTGACTTATATTGAAATGTTTACCCTGAAAATGAAGGCCAAACCATCGAATTATGAAAAATAAAATAGTTTATGTAAGTTTTTTAAAAGCATGTTTAGGGATACATATTTTTCATAGCGACAATGAAAACTGCGGTAAACTACACGTTACAATTAAAATGACTTATGGGGTATATTTATCTCTAAACGTTATGTGAAGGCCAAATACTCTTTTTTTCGTGAATTAGCAGCAGGACAGAACGATAAATCGAAAGTATTGATGAGCTATTAAGAAAACTGTGGAATAAAAATAAATTTAAATTTTAGTTATTGATATAAAAAAGACCCATAGCTATGCCGCGGTGACATCGCTATGGGAGAATATCGACGGCGCCTTGGGAGGAGGAGGCGGTGCTTGGCCCACCCCTTAATGCGCCAATTGGCCTCCTCGCCACTCAATCGAATTTTCCTCCCGCCCTTCGCCCGAGGGCTTTAAGGAGTCGTCGCACCAGGTTGTGGTGAGAACAGGGGGTGGGGGTGGAAATTACATTTTCTTCCCCGGGGTGAGGAGGGCGTAGGAGGGAGGGCGGAAGACGCCCACCGGCTACGACGGATGTATGGGAGCGCTTCTCCTCCGCGTCTTCGAGATCGGTTTTAGATTATTGGTAAATAATCAACTCAAATCCTGGGATCAATTTTTGAGTCCATCACGAGGAAAGAGCTCTCACTGCGTTTTCGCCACTTCTTTCCACCCGATGAGTGGCGCCCTCGAAAACAGATGGCAGCAGACGCGCTCATGCGTGAGGAAATGGACGTCCATGCGTCTCTCCTTCCACTTTCGACTTTCGCTTTAAACTTTCTTCTTCCTCCGTCCCGACGTACCCGTGATGCACCTGAGTGAGTGTGCTGAATGAAATAGGATGTGAAAGCGATAATTTCCCTCCCCGAACGAAAAATGTCTGAGGGATCGGGTTAATGTGATGAACTTTGAAATGATTGGTTTTTGTTTCGGCAAAATATTACGTGTTTAAGTGCATCGTTAATGGGAAGAAAGTTTATCAAACATTTTGAGGGAGCTGGAGGCAGTCAGTAAAAGATTCAATACAAAAATCAACGGAGAAAAGACAAAGATAGGAGGGGAACGGATGCAGAAGTCATGCTAAATGGTCAAAGACTCGATACAGTACAGGAGTTCCAATACCTTGGAAGCAAAATCACACCAGACGGAGGTGGTGCCAAAGATCTCATCAGCAGTATTAATCAGGCCAAGGCAGCTTTCAATAAGAAGAAAGGGCTCTTAACTTCCAACAAGATTAATTTGCGTTTAATAAAACTCCTACTCAAGACATTTGTGTGGAGTGTTTTCCTTTATGGAAGTGAGACATGGACACTTGGTACGAATGGGAGAAAGAGAATAGAGAGGCCTTCGAGATTTGGTGCTACCGGAGAATCCTTGAAATATCTTTGATGAATAGGGTGACTAATTAAACGGTATTACGGAGAGCTGGTGCCATGTCTGTGGAACACAATGAGAAAGAGACGAGACACCTGGATAGGCCACATTATAAGACATGAGGGACTATTAGGAACCATTGTAGAGGGCTCAGTTCAGGGTAAAAATGCGAGAGGTAGACCCAGCAAGGAATATGACAAACAGATTGTGGAGGAGATGGGACTTGGAGTTATGAAGAGGTTGACTCAGGATCGGGCGGAGTGGAGACGACAAACGACTGCACTGCAAAACAATCTACGGATTGTTGACCAGAGAAGAAGAAGAAAGTGCATCGCTACTAGGCACGTTTTTATTTTCAATTATCATTACCGAAGATTTTGAACATTTTGAATTCAAAGTAATTTGGGGGTTAAACAGTTAAATTATTGATCAGAACATTATAGTTAAGAGGTTATCTCTTTCGCACGAGTTTGAATCCAGCATACCGTTACACTTAAAATTATTCCGGAGAGTAAAATATTTCTCAAATTTTGGGGCGTTTCCTTTCAGATTATTTCTGGCAGATGTGTGCCTTGTATACTCAATTGAACCCGGGAATATATATAAGCTGTGAAAGCCTATAGGTAGACATATATGAAATGCGAGGAGAATACGTAACACATTGAGGAAAAATCGCAAAAGCAAAATACTTTTGCACGACTACAAAGAAAGTAAAATTGAACATAAAATAATATAAAAGAACCGAAATATCCCTTTTTAACCTATCATTCAATTGTGTGAAATTCACAGTGAAAACATGATTCGCCTGGACTGGGATTCGAATCCAGACCCCTCGATTTCGCGCCGAGTGCTCTAACCAGTTAAGCTGCCCTGGCGTCCTCTCTCATCGTGAATTTCACACCGTGTGTCCATCAGCGGGTGACACCGTCAAAGTTACTGCGCGGCCAGTTACACAGTTCTGTGAACCCATCATCCAAGTTATAATTCCAAAAGATTTTATTCGCTTACAGAATTCAAGCACCCACTTCACTTCCTATCCCTGGGACTCATGGCCTTATACCCAGCAATGGTGAATATTATTCATTAGAATCACGCTCCCTACTTGGGTTGAGAGTACTTCATGTGCAGTATTATATCCGTCGGATGGAACGTTACATTATGAACCAGTTGGATCCTTTCTTTAAGCGGAGGCTAATGCCTATGCCGGGTTTATCTCCGACATTCCTTTGATTCCCCATAATATCTTCGTTCCTTTACCGTGCTACCTACATCTCTTCAATGATGTTAACGGCCTCAGTTGTCGGTGAAATAAACAGCCAGGTGAAACCGATAACCACCCCGCCCCAGATATTTCCGAGCTTTGATGTACGATATTGTTATTTACGCGTTCCCCATACGCGCGTTTTCTACCAATATTTCGCATAAAATAATCAGGTGTGCATCACACACGAGGATGATATGCGTGAAACACTTATCCCGTTCTGCCGGGCCCCTGGTGCCTTCGACAATATTATCTCATGCGTAAAATATACCGCATGATGTGCTAAAAGAAACAATCGCTCTCCTTTTATAGTAATTCATTTCACTGTCTCATTCAAATCTCTCCCTCTTCCTATACAATCACAGGTATCGGGAAAAGAATCTCGTGATGTTCTTCGTTAAGACTATGAATTGCGTCTTAAACAAAGAGGAGTGGCACATGCGTAAAAATGTGGTGCTATTTATGTTCCTGCCTTCGCGCAAAAATATGTAAGTCCATTTCTAGTCTTAGTAAACTTTTCTGAGTAGATCGTGGTATTCAAGATTTTGTTGGAGGCATTTAATATCTCTGCAGTGCACTATTTTCTTTGTGATGCTGTCTTAAGTAGTAATGCTTTTGTAGTTATGAAATTGCTCGCACATAGTTGATTTATAATCCTATATTATTTAACCAAATGACCATAAAGAAATTTAGAACTCAACACGCAGTTGTAAGTCTTTTGCGGGTTTTGAGTGCCATATCTAAAAACTAAAGAAGAACACGGTGGGTTGGCCATGTTATGAGAAACAACAATTACATAGGAAGCATAATGGAGGGAAAAATTGAAGGTAAAGTCCCCAGAGGAAGAAGACCAAGAGACAAGTAGTACTTGGGGCAAGTCAAGAGGGATACGGGGAAGAAGAACCATAGGGAAGTGAAGGAACTGGCATGGGATAGGGCGAAATGGAGGACTGCAGTATACCAATCCTAGGATTGCAATATTATGATGATGATCTAAAAACTGTCTTCTGGGAAACTGTAAGACTGTTAGGGAGCAATGCATCAGTAAGGATTTTATTGAAAATATAATCATTCATTTTTTATTCTGACTTGACTTCACCCAGTGCATAATAGTTATGAGGAAACTGATGGTTATACGGAGTCGTTTGATAACCCTGTTTCCTCATGAAAAATGTATTCGCTCTCAGGATTGGTGTACCTGCACGCTGAAAACGCCTTCAAAACCAGAGGTATTTTTGGAATTTTATAAAAGGAATTATGGTGAACAGTAATTTTAATTTTTTTAACAATACGTAAATATACGAAGTGCCGTTTCATTGCCGACGTGATCTGTGAGTCTCAATCTTGTCATTCTTTAAAATAATATTTCTCTGGATCGAAGAATTATACTTGTCCCATTAATGATTTCTATTATTTGACAAGTATCTTGATAAGTAGTATCTGAAAAAAGTTCATATTTTTGTATCATTTTAAGTATGAGATCGTATTCATCATTATGAGGTCAAATTCAGTGGATTTTTGATGCAGTGATATTTTGCCCTCCCTTACCATGGATATATGAGCACAGAGCACCATTTAATAGAAAAGTTGCACGCAAAGAAGTTATAAAATTATTACCTTTTTTCTAATATGGGATACAATTAAATCCTGAATAGGGAAGCGATTAATTCAATGGGCTAGCATAAAAACTCTCCCATATTTTGGCACTGAATAAAGACCTTATGAAGAATTAGATGTATGTTGATTTTTTTATAGCTGATCAAGTTTTCTATAGGAAGCTTTCCATTCGTATGGCATTGGGTAAATGTGGAATACTCGGGTATTATTGAACTTGGGTATGAATTCAGCTCTCGCGATCGTTTCTATTCTAAGTTTCGGTCCGATGCCCTACCGCGCAATGGAAATTCTAACCGCGGAGGCAGGGCCGTGATTCAGGGGCAGCAGAGCAGACGAGGATCGGTATTCTGGCGTCGGATCATCCCGAGAACGTTCCGCGTTTTCCTGCGGGACTCAATTTCTCAAAGAGTATCCCAATTGACGTTATCCGTCTGCTCGCGGTTTGAGGCGAACGAACGGCACTGATCCTCCCCAGCACCCCCTACCGCCGCCCATCCCAACCGCCTCCGGGATTGTCGTGTGAGACTGTGTTGCTCGAACCTAATAAAGGAAGCTGAGTAAACCCAATCCCTCAACCGCCGTCTTCAGATTCGTCTTCATCCAGATTTGCTTCTCTGCGTTTGCTAATCCGAATTCATACCACGGCGGACTTATTTCGCGAACCAGTTTAAGGTAGCTACTCTCTCATACACCACGAAGCAGAATTGCTGTTAAATACACCCAAATGAATGCCATTTTTTCCATTTTTTTAGTTTAAATGAAATCCGATGTAAAATTTACCTGTAGCCTTGACTCAACCATGAGTAACGATTGAGCTAGATATCTCATGTTCCATACCGATGCCCAGATTTTGACTTACAAGTATATATGAATCTTTACTTGGGTCGCGTGAGGGGAATGCTTCGTGTAAATTCACTTTACACTTTGTGTCCGTCAGATGACACCTTAATCTGAAGACATATGGGAGCATTTTGTTAGGAGGAGGCGAACTACGAGGATATTATTCTCTCCACCGTGCCTCCAATTCGTAAAAATCGTAGTCATGCCTTATCCCTCCCTCATTCCTAAGTGTGTGAGAAATCTCTTCTAAGGAGAACTTATTACTAATATGACGCTACAATATACAATTTAGATTCAATAGAGTCCTCTTAATGATCGAATTTGCTTAATAATCAGTTTTATGTATGTCAAAAGTCTTCCATCCTTGAAACTCTCGACAGCCATTTTCTTTCGCTCGTCGTTTTCGATAATATGCTAAATATTGACGAAGTAAAAATTCGTTTTTAGATATTGCAATGAATTTTTTTATTTGTATCATTGGAATTAAAAATCTCTCAATAACTTATGTTCTGGTATCAAGTATCTAGCTGTTTTAGATAAACATCATAAATGTTTTGGTCCTTAACGTTTTTCTTGAAAATAAACACTTAATATCAGGAAACTGTATCTTGGCTGTGGTTTTACGCATTCTGTCTATAAAATTAACGATCATTTTCTAAATAGTCTTCTAACGATCGTAATTCAAGGGATGAAAATAATGATGTTTCAGAGATTTCAGTGAGAAATGTATAAATGCGTTTGGAGATAAAGAATGAGATAATCTGCTTGGTATTCAGTAAATAGAACTCCCCTACATATTTTAAAAGCACGTTAATGCGCAATGCTACTGTGGATTTATACATTCTTCTCATAAGAAAGCTTCATCCAATTCTATTCAAAACACCGAAAGATATTAGTTTAGGAAGAGGCTCAGTCGTTATAACGTGGAATACTTTCGAAATTCCACTGAGGAAAAATCATTTGCCTCGACTGAGACCAGGACTTATTTATTTTTGCACTTATTTGCGCTTGCGGGTAACTCCGTAATTATACCGTGGCTCGTACCGGTATCCCCGAAATTTTTGGAATCATTTTTATAACCTGCCCGATTAGTCTTTTTGATTTAAGGCTTCTGCGCTGTGATTGCTGCAAACAGTCGTAAATATTACAATCTGGAGATATGAATGGTGGGGGAAAGACCATTAATAAACATTAATTATCCAATACACCACATAACCTAGTCGAAACTAATGTATTTTCAATACTGGAAGCCAGAAACCTCGAGAGCTCGTAAAACCAATGCCGTGGGATGACACTCCATAAGCACAGGAGAGTAAAGAATAAGGCTCAACATAATTGTTGAATACATCGAAATCCGATCATTATCAGCATTCGTAATAAATTCTGAAATTTGTTTGAAACAGTAAATCAGCCCTTGATTTTATTTATAACTCTATCCATGGAAGCTTCTTTAACGGCTTTCAATGAACCAATGTAACTTATAATATTCTCAAGCAGCATTTCTCTTCGACCGGAGAGATTTCCTATAACCTACATGACACCTTCAAATGACATATTTTCTCCTTGTCCCCGCAGCTTGTTCTCATTATTAGAATTAATATTGCGCTTTTAAAACTATTTGAATTTTAGCAGGGAAGTATTTCCTCCTAATACACATCGTACGATATGCTAAGTAATTTTAAGTCAATATTTGTACTCTTTAAGCTCTGGGGTGAGGCAGCGTGATATTTTTCGAGTATTACAAAACATACATTGCACTTCGTCCTGAAATAATATTCAGTAGAAAGTCCAACCGATCCTTGATTTTCCATTTTGAAGTAGTCCTCGACTATTCCTGCTTCTTCATTGCTTCCTCTCGCTAGCACGCGCGTAAGTTTCTCCGCTACGCATTTGTTTTCTTTCTCTTGCAGCTCAGTCATAGTTGACCTTCCCCCGAGCTCTTGATTGATACGTGAGTGTCCCCGTGCATGAATTTATGGGGACGACTCCAGAGTACCCCAGCGATCCGTCCAACCCCTACTCCCCTTTCAGGCTGTTCCCTGAAGGATTAGAGGCCCTGTTCCATCACGAACGCACCCCTACCCCCCTCCCCCCCCCCCCACTAACACCATCCCACCCTCATCTCCGTCCACCTGCTCGCTCCCGCACTGCTCGTGAGTCGTAAAATAGGAGAGCGGAATAAGATGGAGAGCTTGCAAGAATCCCCTTCCTCCTCATTCATTACCTCTTTCTTCCCCTTCCCCCGCAACCACGCCCCCCCCCCTCCCTATCGTCCCCGCGTCCAGGCCACTTGGGCCCACCCCCCGGCCCCAAACGCGATGACAGCGACAAAGGGAATACACGGGATGTTTCGAGTCTCCCTCCATCATCTCCCAGCGACTTCCTTCTTCATTTTTGCTCTCTTTCGGAATTACTTCTTGGCTCCCTATGTTCCCCACCATATCCTATCCCACCGCCGTTCCTTGGGTATCTCGGATTTCTTCCTTTTCATTCCAGCCTTTTTTGGAGGTGAATAATCCCATGAAGACACCACGTCGGGCCTCCTAAAGCGGTTTTAGGGCATAAATTTTATCACGTAAAACATCTTTAAATTTGGTACGAATGAGGGGTTCTTATGGTTGGTGGTGGCACAATAAATTGTGTGATTGAAAAACCTTCTTTAAAACTCGAGAAGTGTGAAAGATATCCGAACGGGTCATGTACCATTATCGTGCCGGGTGGAAAGAGCAGAATAAATGGCCATCTTCGGATTGACGACATCATGAGGCAAAAGAAGAAGCCCACCAAATATGGTTATAAAATTGATACTTTGGTTAAATCCAGGTGATCATTATTTTGGGCCATCAAAACGTATTGTCAGACGAAGAATATTCTGAATAAAGTTTTATCAATATCTTTTTATTTGGATGAAGAACGTCTTCGGTAAAATTTGAGCTGTCATAGAATCGTACCTTTCTCCTTAGAAGTAATTTTGGCGGCATGGTTGACTGGTTACCCTTGCTGAGTGTCTGACTTCTCATCTGGGAAGTGTCGTCATATTTCATCCACATACTTGTCCTCCAAAGAACGCCATTTGGACCTCTATTGCTGTATTTTCTGCGTCAGACGGCACTACTCAAAACTACGCATTACAGCGACGCAGCAAATAACTGTACCAGTGCCAGAATCTTAGATCAATCCTCTTCAAAGTGATATATCCCCTCCTACTCCTCTCGCAGAAGACTTCTCCTTTCTGAGACTCCCACCCGCGAGCTTCAGTTGAACTCAGTTGCTTGGCTCAGCGATTCGCTTCCCATCAAACTAGCTGTCACTTCCAAGAGTCTCAGGTATCGCAGAAAGTTTCAAAAGCTACGCCGAGTAGGAGAGGAGGGAGTATTAGGAAAATCGGCGTGAAATCTTTACTCCACGGTCACAAACAAGGTCGTCTCTGGCGTTCCATTAGTGTTTTAGACATTTTTTTAAATACCAGTAAGTATTTTAGAAAATTCCTGGAACACAAATTGAAGGTGACGATTACTGTGATATTACCTTTACCGGTTAAAAAAAAATCCTTTATGATATTAGCCTATTGGACAAAGTTTAGATCCATAAATTCCATTCATTATAGTCCTCGGAAGATGAGTCGTAGCCCACCTGTGGACCGCAAAACGTTATGAGAAAGAGACTGTCAAAGAGATGGCTATTCTAGAATTTAGTCTCCGTTGTGTTTGGTTCGTACATATGGAGAAGATAACTTTTATGACCTCTTTCACTACATTTACACGCGAGCCAACAATTAGGAATTCTTTATTTTCTCCGTGTTTTATCAGCTCCAAAGAACTCCACTCCTCCCAAAAAGAGTTCTTGAAACTCTTTACGGAAATCTCCTCACAGTGCCCACACTTTCAACGTCAATTTGTCCGTGTACGAAATATTGGATACGAAGTTTTTGGGTCCGAAATGGCGTCACACCGCTGTTAGGGAAAGGCGCCAAGAGGACCATTTTAATGTCCCATCCGGCGGACTGAGTACTGAACTTAAGGAACCCTCCACATAGCACTCAAATAGGATTATGGCATGCCCTATGAACCAGGTTAGATTAACGACAGTGTAAAAATAGTGGTTTCTCTACAAATTCGGCCCATAGTATTTCTCAGTATTTATCTACTGATTTTTCACCTATGCTCATGTCTATTTGACTGAATGTTCTCAGGCGTTACATGGTGGTACTCAATTACTAAGTAAAAGAAAAACTTTTATTGTCCACAAAAACTTTCTGATTGGATTTGCCGATCAAAGTTACGGCTTACACAGTCACACAATTCGTGCAAGTTACCGGACGAGTTTATGTAGGTGCATGAAGGGATGGAATGGGGACTGGATGGACCTCTGATGGTTTGCACTTTTAATTCAATTTCACTCACCATTTCTAACCTGTTTACGTATAGCATTCCCCCCTTTGCCTTTCCCCCTTTCCTTTCCCCCCCTTTCCATCCCTTCTTGCATCTATATTCACTCGTCCGGTAACTTGCACACAATGCTTTGATAATGACTATGCAAGTCGAAACCTCGGTCGGCAAATGCAATAAAAGTGTTTTTCGTGGACTATACAAAGCTTTTCTTTTTCTCGTGTCTATCGCTCGGGATAATTACTCCTTTTGAGTATTTATCCTAAAAGTAAATTAATAAATACATTGAATAAATCATTATTGTTTTAACTAGTAGCATAAATTAATCAATTCCCGAGTTTCTTCTTTTCCGCTCCGACTCTTGGTTTCTAAATGGATCTCTCGCGGTCACGAGGGCCGATATCAAGTGTTCCTTCCTGGATTCCTGGCTGGAGAAACCTTCTTCGCGATGGACCACGTCCCCTCTCCAAACCCTGCCCCCTCTGAAGCCGCCCCCACGCCGCCTTCAGCTTTATTTGCTCGGTGCCGGCCCCCCAGCGGTGCAGGGAGCACTTTGAAGTCTAGCCCCGCCACCGCCGTCGCGCCCCCCCGCCCCAACGTACTCCTTCCACGCCAGACGCGGAGAGTGCGGCTGGAGAGACGGCTTCTCAGAGGCTTAGTTAGAGTTTGACTCGCGCTATAACCGAGGCGGGCCATGTTCATTGCGCAGTCCGCCATATCTTCCCTCGATGCACGTGAATTATTGATATGGTGACGATGCGACGCCGTATCGATGTCTGTTCCTAATACCGAGTAATGTTGGCCACACCCGGTGCCGAGAAAACTATCATTCATATATTGTAACGTTTGAAATTTACTCGAATTTTTGTTTTCATTTTGCATTAAATTGGTGTAGTATTTGTTTGAATGTTTTTATTTATTTTAGTTAGAACTTCTCCTCTTTTACCGACCACAAATTAGATTCTACTATTTATTTTATTGTGGAAATGTTTTATTGATTGTTGAAATGTTTTGGTAGTGAAGAGGTTGGAATGGCGTGAATGAAAGAGACTGGAAGCTGGAAGAGCTGTTCTGTAACCAATGGAAACATTGCCTAATAAAAAATGGAAAATAAGTAATGTTTCGACGAGTAGACACACTCCGACACTACAATATCGTCTATATAACGATGTACTTGGTCGTATTATGTATAGGGAAAATAAAAAAATAGATATCAGCAATTTTTAATCGTTTTGCTGATATGTTCTTTCGATATGGATTTGTAGCCCTTATGATCTTAAGATCATTATTATTGATAGTTTGGACAAATTGTCTACATCACCGTCGATTCGATAATGATGATTCTCGTTGTTCAATACATCGGTTCCTTCTCACTATCCATATCGTCTTGGTAAACATGATGATGTCTATGCCTAGAGATACATGCAGTCTGCAGCACTAATAACGATCTAAATAGGAGAATAATTTTTCAGTGAACAAATAATTGTTATTAGCACAGAGCCTGGAGTTGAAATAAAAATCTTGAATAAAAGATTAATACAAACTTTTTTTTTCAAATATATACTTAGAAATACAACGGTAGCAAGAAAGAATTAAAACAGTTTCAGAGGATCAAAAGAATCCTCACGATATCATGTACAAAGTGATACTATGTGTTGTGTTACAAAGTGATACTATACAAAGTGATACAAAGTGAAATGTTCAAATAAATACCATTCAAAATTCATTAACCACCGATGGAGAGGATGGGGTGAAAGATACTCCGAATAAATTCTTTCTGTAATTCTCGTATTGATCGCATAACATAAGTCGTAAAGGCGTCAAAAATAAGTTCCCATTTGAAGCCCATGCTCTGGTTTTCAAGGAAATTATAAACTTTATATTGATTAATTAGCGCAAAAAAGGACTAAACCATGTACCACACAAAATCGTAGCGTACAGAGACATGAAATGTAAGAAATAATAACTTCATGTCCATAACCACCCGACTATGAATATTTCAGCTTTATATCCTGAGTGTAAGAAATCTAAGAAAGCAAAAAAATAATCCCCTGCATCATGTTCAATGCTTATCTTTTGGAGCTAAAATATAACAAATATGGAAGGTGATAAGAACCTATTTAAATTGTTTTTTTTTGCTTTTTTAAATATATTGTTGACCAGTTCTGCATTTCTTTAGATATCAATAAAGTAAATTTCATTCCATTTTCATAAGTTCAAGATGCAAAACAGCAAGAATAGATACCCTGCATCGAGATGTTTGCTTTTCTCATGGTGCTAAAAGTTATCAAACCAAGGTTAAAAACAGCTACTTGAAATTGTTGCTCGGAGTTTTACTATTTTTCCAGCCGTTTATTTAGGTCACCTGTGGTCCTGCTACATTTCAATTTCCTAGGTCACCTGAAAGTCATTTAAACAGGCGTGACTATCAGACAGACACACGGATAGACAAACGGACTGGATCTAATGAATTAGTAATATTATTAGGCATAGATGTTTGATAAAATAACTACTGGCATTTATACAGTGTGGGCATATTGTCGTGCCGTCCTGACGCCAACATCACCTGGGTCCTAATGCCAACATCAACGTCCCTTTTGCCGGAACCCCCAATCCTTCGCCGCCTCTGGACTTCGGAGAGAGATAGGTGGAGGACTGCAGCAAGTGCACCCACACCACAATATCTTTCATACATGCATCTGAACTATTTGCGACTGTTTTCCTCAATCTCCCCCATATTCTTGCCAAACATATCTGGAAAAAATTGTCATAGATTCCGTACAGCTTCCTATCGGTTTTTCTATTAGCGATTAGGATAACAATCCGACAAGTTATTTTTTAGTATACAATACTACAAGACGGATACACGTTTCTACAAAATACACAATGAAGCAATAATACCTCTCTTTATATTAAACGCATTACCCGTGGGTTTCTTCTGGATCTTATTTTGGTAGCAGACTGAATACGACGCGAATGATTTTGGTTGTCCACCGTAGTCATATCGTCGAGCATTTCAGTGTTACAGGGTGACGGTTGTTGGGGTTTTTGAGGGAGTGGGGGATGTGTGATGGGAGAGGGGGGGGGGTGGGTGAAATGGGAAGGATAGACATCAGAGGGGGGAGCATCGCCGAGTAGTTTTCCGGAGATGTATTATGCATCTGAAGAGCGCAGTGCACATCATGCTCGACGTGAAATCGCTCCAACTCCTCCTCTACTGCCAACCCCCTCCCCTCACCCTCTCCTGCTGCTGCACCATCCTCCCCCTTTCATCTTCTTCCCATCCGCCCGTGCTCTCTTTCGCTTTCCATGGTCGCTACTTTTCCCTTCCCTCCACGCACGCTGTAGCGTTATTTCCTGTTCCTTAACTCCCTCATTCTACTTCCGAAAATAGGAGCAAGCTCAGCAAGCTAAAAACCATTCCTGCAGGTTCACGAACTAGTAATTGTGGCGTTGCACAGTGTCAGCGGCAAATGCTGGAGTTCTGCGTGCGGACGCAGCCCTTTATGCAGACGTAAAACTTTAAAATTATCCGCTAGCTGATCCTAACGGAGCGCCATCCGTAGTGGTTATTCACCCTGCTGGCTTTCCGCTGTCGTATTCCACGTTTTTGCACTGCATTATTTGCTATTCCCTATTTGGTAACCTAGAATTAACCTTGAAGAGCAGAACTAATTATATTATGAGAAATTACTAAAACATCTCTCCTTGTAATTTTATTTTTCATATTTTAATTAATTTGCGGTTCATTAAAAGTCATTTAAGGTTGTTGGATGCATCTAAGTTAATAGATTAATGTTCGGAACAATTTATAAAGCAGATATGTTCATCCTCAGAAAAAAAACACGTGTAGACAGGGGTAACGAAAATAAGTGAACAGAAAGAAAAGGCTGGTATTGGAAATTATAAACATTCACTCATCTCAATACATTTTTCCATGGAATGAATAATTTCCTGTAAAATTGCGATGAATCAATTTGGCACCGAAGCAGAAGTAAAATATCATTCACGAACCGAAACTAAATGGCTCCCGAAATGAGATAAATTGTTACTCTGGCGGTTAAGGTTGCGATTCGTTAGTTTTTTATGGACTGAGAGGTGAGGGATACTCCTCCAATATCACGCTACTACTGATATTAAGTTCGATGTCGTTCGCCACTCCACGGCTGGCAAGCCACTCATCAGGCTGTACCTAGAGTAAAATGAACGAAAACGCTTGGTGTTTCCACACGATTTAACAGGTATATCGTGGTTTCAACGCATGAACATCATCATCAACACAACATACATATACTCGGGAGTCATTAGCTTCTTATGTACCCATTTGGTTGTTGGGAAGAGTGGGGGAGGTTTTGATCTAAATTCCAAAACAAAATTTAACTTCAATATATCATAGTGTATGTATTTCTGGCTGATGCCTATGACACGTATATTTTCGATGTTATTGATATAATTCAGAATTATTGAAGAGTATTCTGCATTAAAATGCGTACATATTTGTTGTTATTAATTGAACGATTTTTCTTATGGTAGCCTCATAACATTAATACCTTTGGAGTAATCTAAATGATTCATATTATTGCTACATATTCTTTTTTTCAACATAATTTGAAGCAGATAAATTATCATTATTGTAATTATTATTATCATCATCGCACGCCAGGGTACGAAGACCCCTGGAGGAGCCAACGCAACGGAGGGGTTAAATGGGGAGTGTGGGGTGGGAAGAAAGGACAGAGGGGGTGGAAGGCAAACAGCTTGGGAGGAAGAGAGAGAGGAGGGGTTTGCGTTTGAGCAGGGGGTGGCTAAGAAAGCGAGTAATTACCTCCACCATTGCGTGGGAGACTCCCGTCTTTTGCTCGTCGCTTAAAAGACCCTCGGCGCTTCTCATTCCATCTCCTGCCGTCAAAGGGAGATGCCTCGCGAAGGAGAAAAACAAATGAACACGATTTGCGGCCTCTTTAAATTTTAAGGAGCTCCGCTCACACCGTCTGCCTTACACTCCTCCTTCCGCACCTTCCATCCACCGTCTCATTTAAGATGTCCACGAGGAATGCGGCGATTAGCACTAAGAGGAATGAGACCATGTCTTAACTCCGCGCGACTCTTTACGTTCCGAGCATAACTATCTCAATCGTCTGCCCAGCAATGCTTATTTGTTCTGTCTCCGCTGAAATCTCTATCTGCGGTTCATCTTTCAGTGTAGGCAACAGCGAATCCTGTTGGTTTGACTCATTAGATACTACCAAGAGTCCTGTGTCAAATTCCTAATAATGCATTCATACTATACCCATGCCTAAGGCTGTGTCATTGCCTTGGTTCTATATATTTATCACACGTACCTTCCGACGCGCAGCAAAAAGCACTGGTCCCCATGAACTGATATGCGGAAGTCACTCGCTAACAAGCTCTCATCGATGCTTGCGGAATTTGAAAATTTGTTTTACAGTTTCTAAAACTTTCCATTCAATATTTTCCAACATTTCTCGCTCAAAATACTCTTAAACTGGATCAAATATTGACTTCTGCCGCAAATGGAAGTTTTATACCAGCTCATGTGTAGCCTTAAGTGATATAGTCCTCTCTTTCACTATATTTTAAATTCATTATAATATGCGAGATAAATAGCTTTATTATCACGGCTCCTGGTGGGTTCAAATAAAATGCGCTCATAAGTTTTACTACTCATTGAATCTTCTGAAAGTAAAACGGCACCATTGAGCGGATTAGATGCGCATATTCTTTCTTTTAAACGATCCTTAAAACTCATTCCTTATTTAAGTACTATGGACGTATTAGGGGATTAAGATTATGTTTTCTGAAAAATAAAACACCTCTAGGGTTCGAGTTTCCAGCATTGCTATCTAGATATTACAATTTTTACGGTATACACCCCGGGGACACTATATACTACGATCTAAATTTCGTACTTTCATTGCCATGTTTATAAAGTGTAGTTAAAGGTTTTCCAGGTTTTATACCCGATGTAGATGCACTTTTGTAATTTATTCTCTAGTCAACTAACCAACAGTTAGGCGTAATGTACAGCATCAGAACTTGGATGTAACGCCAACTTAACATATTGGCTTAATCATAGCTTCTTCCTTAGCATTTAGCACGGCTTTCGGAAAAGTGGACCCTTCCTCCATATTATTCTCAAATCAGGTGAAGCGATAATCCTAGTTAACGCCGTATTCCTGGATTTTAAGAAAGCATTTAACAAGGTAACTCACGAACAACTTACATTTAAATTACTATCATGTCATTTAAACGAAAAAATAGGGAATTCGGTGCGTGATCTTCTAACTGACCGTAAACAACAAGTAGTAATCGGCGGCGTTAGTTCCAACATGGTTAGAGTGACATCAGGCGTACCTCAAGGAAGCGTGATCGGCCCCCTTTTTTATTCCTCATTTATGTAAACGACATTAACCTTAGAATAATTACCAACTTTATATTGCTTGCAGACGATGCTGTCACCTACCGAGAAAATTCCACAAATGCAGACTTAGAAGATCTCTCATTGGACCTCAACAACATTAACTCGTGGTGTCTTCGAGTGAGGGATCGGAACTTCACCTCAGTAAATGCACTACAGTCCACTTCTTATGAAAGAAACACACCCTAGTAATATATTTATAAAGGAGAATGAGTTAATACAAAAGGGTCAGATTAAGTCAAATACCTGGGAATCACCTTGACCTCTCACTTAGCGTATGTGAAATACATACGAAACATTTGCGGATGTGCAAGGATTTATCGATTGAATGTTAGGGAGGTTTTCCAATGAAAATGTGAAAGGAAAATGCTACTTTTCTCTGGTTAAGTTTCATCTCGAATACGCCGTGAGCATTTGGGACCCAGCACATAAAGTTTTAATACGCGAAGTAAATAAAATACAAGGAAAGGCCACACGCTACGTTTAATAAGGCCGCGTGCGAACAGAAAGTGTCTCACAGCTGATGTAATTGGGATTGGTTTGGGAAGCATTAGAAACTCGGAGACTGCTCGCTGGGCTTGGATTATTTGAGAAAAGCTCAGATCAGGCAAGTTTCAGTCCTGAACATGAGGATATTATTATTCCCCGTGCTATATCTCTCTGGAAGTGATAGGAGTGACAAAGTAAGAGAGACACACTGCCGAACTTAAAGGTACATACAAAAATTCCTCCTTTCCACGCACCATTAGTGGTTACAACAAAAACAGCGTGACATTAACTTAAGATTCTTCGTTAACACACACTTCACTTCTGTCCTCTCCCCCCTCCTTTTCCCTAACTCCCCCCGTTTCCATGACTGGCCCCCTAAAACCACCTGCCACACATCACAATGGCGGAACGCAGGGCTGTATGTAGATGTAGATTAATTTGTTAAAGTTTACAAATTATGATATGAACAGGTTTAAGATTTCCTTCTCTCAAGTTACCACCGACATTAATGAGACGCGTTCAAAGGGAAAATAGTCGATTCTTCCCGCGCTGGATTCTCTTATGATTCCAGGAACAGCTACATGTTGTACGGTACGGACAGAAGCGACGACGCATTACCCGCGATAGTTGATTACCGTCTCAGTAACATTGATTACCCCCATCCAAACTAAGCCAGTAACTCAGATCAGAGTCTCTCGATATCCCTCGGCCATTCTCCACTCCCACTGAGAGCATTTTCGACTCACGAAGCTTAGAATGGAGTGAAAGATGAGGAGGTAGAGATGAAGAATGGGCCTCGTGGATGCTGGGCTGTTACACCCATTCCCATATGCCGCTAGCCCTGCCAGACGAAATGCTTTTAGCACATCATACCGTCTTATTAAGTCAAATCCAAACAAATGAAACGCGAGAATTTTAAGGAGTCTATCGTCATCAATCTACGAAACATTCCTGCCTGTCGGCAACTCTTTGGACCCGTTCACCTTGGCGCTTCTCTCTTATAACCCCCCATGCGATCAGAGATCCTCATCCTTACCCCAACACCTGTCTCCCTCCTCCCCTCTCCTCCCCTTCTGCCTCCTCGGTCATATACTTCAAGGGAGAGGAGTTCGGGCAATGACATTCTCGAGATGATTCACCCCTTCCCTCTGCAACTCTTAAAGATTCTGAGCAATGGTATTAAGTGAGACTCGTTTTGTTGTGCGCGGCGTTTTCTCTCTATCATTTGATGCGCGCAAGAATATGGAGGACATAAAACAAGACTCGTCCTCACTGAGAATCCTCGTGCTTGTTAGAGTAGGTACGTATTAACGGAAGGGGCTGAGGCATTGTTGCCGGCTGAGACTTTATGGCGCGTCTACTGCTCTAATGTAGAAAGTAGTTGCAGTTTTCCTCTGATTATGATTTAATCTATGACTAGTTTCAATGAGCAATAGGTTTGCTGCCAATGTTAGAGGGATCGTTTGTACTATGCAGATACACAAATGGAATACTGATACCGACGTTTGGCGTTTGATTTGGTGCAAATTATGTAGTATCCATTATTGCGGAAACTTTTTTTTCACTTAAAACCAAAATGCATGAGCATGTGATTTTGCAACTTCAAGGAAAATTCTTACATTTGGTTAAGATTTAATCCAGTAGGTTGTGCAGAATACATTGAATTCTCGGAAATTTGCAAAAATTTCAAATGAAACCTATAGTTTGTATAATTCGATATCGCCGGAGGATTTGCATTAAATTTGATCATTATGAAGAGGTCATCCAACTTACCAACCTTTTTGCATTATACTATTGCAATGAATACCTTCCTTTCCATTTTGATAAATCCTAATTTTTTGTCATTAAATAAACCAACTTCTAACCACATGCTAACGCTAGGAACAGTAGTAAATTGTGACAGTAATGAGATGTTCCGATCGTTTCATTTACGCCGAAAAATTAAAAGTATTCCCTTCCTATTGGCATTAATAGGGTATAGTGTACTAATGCACATTGGTGACTACTCACCCCCTGCCACATTACATGTGTGGAGCCAAGAGTGGGGACTCGAACTTAATCTGAGCAAATGCACGGCGGTATATTTCTTGCGGAGGTCGTCCGACTATCCCCATGTATATGCTGTGGATGGTGTTAACATAAAGGCGACAGATGAAGTGAAGTACCTAGGAGTTACGATAACTTTGAACCTATCGTGGGGAACACATATAAGAAATATTTGTGGCAGAGCTCTGAAGAAGCTAGGAATCGTCAAGCGTATTGTGGGAAGATTCTCAGATGAAAAAGTAAAAGAGAGGTGCTATTTCGCACTCGTCCGGCCACACCTTAAATATGCAGCGTGCATATGGGATCCGGTGCAGAAAAACTTAATCCGGGAACTTAATAAAATACAAAGGAAAGCTGCGCGATTCGTCAAAAACTGCTACGGGCGTACAGACAGCGTTACACAGATGTTAAGCGAATTAGGCTGGGAGCCGCTAGAGACTCGGAGACTGCGCGCTAGGCTTAGATTACTTGAACAATTGAGAATAGATATCTTTAAGAGCGACACGGAGGACATCATATTAGAACCCCACTATATTTCCAGGTCCAACAGAAACGATAAATTAAGAGAGATATTTTGCCGAACGGATAGGTATGAGAATTCGTTTTTCCCCCGGACAATAAGGGACTTTAATAAATGCAAGGCGTAATTTCATTAAAGCGTTTCCTTTTTATATGTAAACGGCTGGTGTCCTAACCCCCCCCCCCCCCCACACGCCTATTGAGGCTGCTTGCGGGGTAGTATGTAGATGTAGATTGTAACATAACCGCTTGGGCCATTGTTGTCAAAAATCGAGGGATACGAAAAGGTACGCCATATTGGGCGAGTGTAGCACGAGCTCTTGGCGAATACACAATAATGAGGAGTCGAAACACAACAGCCAATAGGGCAAGCAGAGCAATAATAGTGAAGCACCAACACCTAGTTTTAAAAACAAGGGTAAGTTAAGCAGGAGCGATGGGGAATAACGGACGCCGTCAATATGGATTCCGGGGGGAAGTAGTTAAACCAAAGTATTGGGAGTGAGATATAGTGATGGAGATCACCACCTATGCTGATTAAGTTGGGAGCAGAGTGAAACACGGAGTTGTAGGATCGCGCATCAGAGCAACCATCCTGCGTTGTTTCTTTTTGTGAGAGGAGAAAGGAGTGACCAAGTTGGAGCGTGGCAGGGAATCGCCTTTCCTACCTGTTTGTCGTAGGAGTGGCCTAATGTATGTACATATTTTATGTCACTCTGTAAAAAAAGTGAACAGTGAAAATAAGTGAGTACATTATAAATGTGTGAGAAGTGATGGCTCAAGTGTGCTCAAGGGTGCTAAGGCCTTTTTAAATGAGCCAAGAAGACAGAAGATAAGTGAAGGGCAAGGTATTGATTAAATGTACCATCTTATAAATGTGAGTAATCTTATTAGTAGGTAAATTTAAGTCTCATGGTCTACCGACTGGAAAATAAATATTTCGTAAAGGATGAATATTACAAGATGAATTTTGAAATTTGAAATGAAAAACAAGCTTGTCGTAATTTTCAAGTACCACTTTTAAACTAGATTACAGAACTCGCAAAAGCTATTTTTGGCGATTTTGAAACTGAGGGGGCGAGCTTAAAAAAATAACCGTCACCGGAATTTGCTGCGGGTCTTTATTTAGCTTTTTACTTACGCCTACATCTACGGAGTGCCTTTAGAGCCATCCCCAAGGTGTAGGCACGGAGTGATTCCTCCAACACTGCTTTCCAACAAACAAACAATTCCAACTTGGCGACTACACACTTGCATGCAATACACGGTGTAAGATATTAGTATTGATTAGTAGCACTAATCCTAGTTATTCAAGGGTACTGTGAGATACTAATTAATGCTGAAAAACTTATTATGCGTACGGGGTGAAGTGTTTGTAATAATTTTAGGTTGGCAAGCACAACTAACAAGTCTAGCTTACCCTGCGAGGGTGATATTTCATTATGAAAATGAAAAAAATTTAACTTTTTGGTTCCACAATGACATTTTTATTAGCACGACCGGGGTTTCGACGTACTTAAGTCGTATCGTATCGTAACCACATAGTTAGAAGTTTTTCACTTTCGTAATGAATACGTTCCACCAAGTTACTCCTGAAACTACCAGTGATAATTCACACACAAAAACATTTATCGCAGATATTATGGTCCTTCATTTTCATCGAAAAAATGATATTTCAATGGCATCTGTTCTGCAATCTATTTCCTTTATCCTATGTTTTTGAACGTTTCTACTGGAATGTGTATGCTTTTGCTAAATATGTTGAACACATTCCGAAAAAGTTCGCTCCTAACTTAAGAAAAAGGTTCAGCCTATATTTCCCTTCGACAATTTAAAGATTTCCAGCGTAAATAATTTAACAATTCGCTCACGCTGCTACTTTTATCGCTACAGCATTTTTCCAAATTTATCTGTTCCCCCTTGTACTCAATCTATTTCTGATATAAATCGGACACTGTTAAGACCCGACACGATTGTGGCATACTCAAATTGAGGTATTTAGAGAGAAAGGTTGCATTGCTCATTTAATAAATCCCAACTAAAGATTGGCTTCTCCGCCGATTTCCAGAACGAGTTTCCACAGGAGAGGTCCTGGGTAAAGATCACAACCTAAGTATTTAACTGACTCTATATTTAAATATTCATTCATTCAAATGAATAGTGTAAATTTTGTTTTATATATATTTTCTTATTTAAAAATTCCTAACCACGCATTTGTGCAAAAATTTATTGCCACTGCCAAGCATTGTATTTATTAATAGCGTCTAGGTCTGTTTCCAGCACATTTCTGACATACTCACAGCTAATGTCCCAGTACAATGCTATGTCATATGAGGTGAATGCTGCTCATTACCACAGCATTGATATCATTAATTTACAAAAAGTATAATAAAGGTGCGATTACACTTCCCTGAGGTACACACGATGTTACCTTAACTACTTCAGAGAAAACGCTATTTGCAACGGCTCTCTAATCGCGTTAAGCTCAAGGACGTCTCATTCCAAAATATTACGTTTTTGTTTGTCCCATTGGTAACGCTTCCAGCAACACGAGTGACTTCAAATGAGGATCTTTCTCGAAAGCTTCTCTAAAATCGAAATACATTGCGTCAACTCGAGCGTGTTTTTTTGCCCGAGCCAAGGATATCGTGAACTATGAGGGTTAGCTGGGTTTCTAACTTTCCGGAGCTTATGACTGAACTCGATTGTCGTATTAATACCTACGCTTCGTGTATCCGATGGAGCTCGAAATTGAATGGAGCCCCATGCGTGACGTCGAATGAAGTGATGCCTATTCGATCGACAGTTGTTGTGGTCGTCGGATCGCCTGGGACTTCACATTGTGAGGGACTACTTGATACCTGTTCATGTACTGTATGACCAGCTCGCGATATCGCCACAGCAGACTTTTCCCAGCTTCAGCACGGGTAACGTGTGACCAGGCAATTTCGCTTTCCTCTGGTAAATACAAATTTCCCTGAATTGGCTGAGATTTACCTTCATCAAACGCAACGCTACGAGACGGCGATTCCTTTATGGTGGTTTTGAGCGTAAAACCACTTAACCTAGAATTTGATGAAATTGGCCTCATTTTAAAGAAAAAACTCTCATCTTTCCAATAATATCAAAATATAAACTGTTTTACATGGGATAGATTATGTGCTGTGCGCTCCCGAGGGAGAATATTAAACAAATTAGGAACTTCTAGCACCTAGAATTCGTCAAAAAACTAACGGTGTGTAGATTGCATGTTTTCTCAACTATTTATAAAAAATAATATATTACTCACCGCAGTAATTTTGACAGAATCGCAAAAACAGCCTGTTGTTTTGAAGGGTTTTCAGCCGTACGGCGGGAAAAAATGAGTCAAGTTAGAGACTTATGTAGCTTTATTTATTTAATTACTGCGAATTTTGATCATTTATAACTATATCTTTGCGCCATTAATATTACAATATTTATTTAATACTTCTTACAGACGGTGAAATCAAGAAATAAAATTTTAATATGGTCTCCATTATGACTAGGGAACTATCTCGCTCAAACCACCTTCACACGTGCGCCTACCATTCAAACTCTGAGGGCAATGTGACTTTCGGAGGTGAGGATGTTTCCACTTCCTTTCCCCCTCTCCACCCCCTCCCACTACCGCTTCCCCTAAGTTCACTCCTTCCGTGACGCAACGTTCTTTCCACCCTCCTGCTGATACCAGCGCTTGATAATAATCGAGAATCGAAATTGATATTGCAAATGTAAGTCTATTACAGAATGCCTCTTTTTGCAGGAAACTGTAGTTTCTTTGTACATAAATATAGATGGAATACTTGCGCAATGTGATACTCGAAACAACTTCAGTCATCTACCACACAAAGGCTCGAAGAAAATGCAAAAATTTAGTTTGGCAGTGTATAATTCTAACGATGCCAACATTTATCAAAAACATTTAATTATCGAGATCAACGCAAAGGAAAGGCATGCCGAGAAACTTTGGATGAGGTGGTGTCAACTCATACATTTCACAGTATGGGAAGATGAGAGTACACGTTCCAGTTCCTTGCTGATGCGTAAATAATGTGTTTCGTAATTAGCTATAATTAAGAGGGCTAACCCTTTTGCCACTGAAGGTCCTCTACTTGGAAGTAAAACACTCAAAGTTATGGTCAAATTGTGGTTTTTCAATTTAAAAATATTTTACAAGAATTTAGAATGTTTTCAACTTGATTAAACGTAACGATGATTGTATGTTACACCCATGAAAAACTAAATAAAAATTTGGTGCTTTTGAGAATGCTGTAATTTTGATGGTAAAGACCAGAAAGTACGGATAGGAAAATATCCTAACTATCGACAAATGCTCAGAATATATCGATAGAAGATACTCAATGTATTCTTATCAAAAGCAGTCACGATTAGCCATATTGAAATAGAAGAAATGTATTTTCCACACTAATTTCAATGCTATTCCAACCGGTTTCGACGTTTTCACGTCATTTTCAAGAGGAACTCCTCCGACGTGAAATCGTCGAAAACGGTTGAGGTAACATTAAATGTAATGTGGAAAATACTAAGTGTTATCCTCTATTCCAATATGGATTTCCACCAAGTTATGATCTAATTCATAATACTGAATCCCAATAGGAGAAATATCTTCTTAAGGAAGGGAATCTGAAATGCAGAAACGGGCTGAGGCTAAACCCAATTCATTGCTTTTTTTATAAAAACAGCAGTTATGTTTTGAGCCATTCGCTGTTTTTGAGAACTAGGCGCCAGCTTCCATCAAAGCAGATGATGCTAAATTCCAAAATTGAAGTACATAAATTAGCCTGGATACGTGTCATGGATGAGAGTTTATTCTATCGTCTCGTACTAGGAACGCTGGACCACTCTACCGTTTCGCTAAGATTAAGAGAAAGAAAATCAAAGGAGTTTTGGAGAAATGAACGCCATCAAATGGGAAATTGTCTCGGCCAGAATGGCTCCACGTAGATATATTGCGGCCCAGTGGATTTGAATTCTCTTCCCTCTTCGTCAACAAGGAGCAAAGGAGTCCCAGGAACGACTTAAAGAAGGAAAAAAACGAGAGAAGACGGAGCAAAAACTCTTCCATATCCGGATTCGGATGTAGCCAAACGTCAACGCCGCCCAATGGGACAGATCGTCTCCCCAGGGCGAAGCTAGCGACGATTATTTATTCGTCCTTCGGGGAAGTGAGGGGTGAGGGGAGATGTGTTTTTAGCGTTCGCGAACATAACCGGCGTTCCGTCTTGGTCTCATTACGCTTTTTATTATGTTTCTCGCGAAATAAATCACGTACCCTTCGCCCATTTTTCGACCCTCTGTTGTTTTGACGGCCATGTTTTTCTCTCGCCATGGCAACGAGTGCGACTCTTCAGGCGGCGGCATCTCGCGGATCAATCACTCCACGTGGAAGTGGCGACTTCTCCGCTACGACCCGAGACTGACCAAATGGATGGACGTCTCCCTCTTCTCTTTCCTCTCCCCCTCCCCTCCCCCTCTTACTATGGAGGGAACGCTGCGTGACAAACGACCGGCTTAAGAAAACGCGCCGGCGAGGACAAGTACCGAATTACACTCTCTTCCAAGATGGCTCATCTGTTTTGCAGAATGGTGAATTTTACTGCCGCGCTTGTACATTTCTCTTCGTGTTTTTTTGAGAATGTTCTAAAATATTTCGGACTCCCACTTGCAGAACACTGACGTACAAGTCACAATGACGTAATGTTTCTTACGGATAAATCATGTGCTTAATACACAGCGAGCATTCCGGGGGTATTTTGAACATTTAAATCATCTTGTTGGTGAGGTGGGGTTCTTGAATAGAGCAACTGCTTCGTTAGCGGAAAGAAATATTCCATACAGATTTGAAAAAACATTACGGGAACATCCTATTAGGGAACCTTAAAAATAACATGGACCTACTATCAATACTGCATTTTATGCGCTTGGAAATCGTTTAACAGTTTTCTTAGGTACTTGCAATAGCATTTTTAGTCCATAGGATTTACAATGGCCATTTGAAGCATGGAGCTCGCTAAACGTATACCATAGTAGATTTGTATCGCTGTTGGTAGGTCCCAATTGGTAAACTAATTCTTTATCCCAATCTCATCAATGGAGTTCAGAGCCCTTGAAAAACTCGTGGCACATGCACAGTGGTCGATTTTATAACTAAAAGGGTCGGTTTTCTTCAAAACTGTTTTTCTGTTGTTTAATTTTCAGTGTGTGTGTGTGTCTTTGTTTACCCTGCGTGGAATGTGACTAGCCTACTTGACTATATTGCAAATCAGGCTTTCAAAGGAAAAATAATATTAATTTTCAGTCTCCTCCACAAAACGAAGTGTTGAATTGGTGTACCGTTCCAAGGGGTGTTATTTGCCCATGCACCGGATAAAGGAGCAGCTGATGCATTTTTTTGTAATTGCTGGGACGGAATGAAAGAAAAGAGGATGGGGTGAATAAGAGAGGACGTAAATATTGGAGTAAGCTCGACTTTTGTCTATTGCGCGTAGCAACAGATCATCCGAGGGTTCTTCTTCATTTTACTTTTCTCTTCAAGTTATGAGTGGCATGTCGACGAGTCCTGATCACTTGTCCGGTTTCCAGTAAAGTAATAATATTCTTTGAAATAATCTATGAATTCTTTCCACGTACTTGTGAGATATTTAAAAAAAACAAATTAAAAAGTAAGGGATGGTGCGATTTATGGCTTAAGGTTTTTTTCTCAGTGAACAGATCTATATGGGTATGAACTCAAGGTAAGCAGTTAAAGGCATTGTCCGTAATTATGTCTTCTATGTCGAAGAGGAACATCAGGGCTTAAAAAAGCACGTTGCTCATTTGAAATCGTATCAAAGAAAGATGTTTCGGGTTCGAATAACATGGATAGTGAAGCAGTGGAAGGTTATACAGTTTCGATATTTTTCTCTTCGAAAAATTATTGTAAAATGATTGTATTTTCTCAACTACGACAGCCACTTCACATTCTGGAGGAGACTATTATGGATGGCATTGACAGTCTTTCATGCTATTTCACGCTTGCTGGTGAGGGGACAAACCAAGCAACGAGACAGGCAGCCCTGTCGCTCCGTATTGAATTACTCACGGGACTTGTCGTCCAACAATTTTTTGCATTAATATTCACAACTAGGACATTGACTGATAGTGCCCTGAAATGTCGGTGCACAGCGTGGGATAAAATATGCTCAAACGAAATTCTCTCTCTCACGAGCGGATGTTGCTAAGTGATGAGTGGTGCATCGCAGCTGTTTTTCGCAGTCGGCATCCTGACAGGCTCCCATATGTTGTCGATGCGAGCACCTTCGTTCGTACTCCTTCGGTATAAAGTGTTGTTGACGCCGGTTATTTCAATCCAGATGGCTTGAAAATATTACGCCTTAGGATCCTCGGGAAATTAGAACCTTTGTATCACAATAAGTTGAAGTTCATGTGGGAAAGAATGTATAAATAGCTGTGCCAGATATTTGCAAACATTTTAACAAGGGTTTGCAGAGGCGTTGAAAGATCGTATATGGTAATGTACCATATCATGAAGGACCTTTGTGCCATCCATTTTTATGAGCTTGTTTTTTTTATTCTTCCCGAAGAAACGAATTTGCGCTCGTGTAAACACACGTGTCTCCCCGCGCGCAATTGGAGTGGAGAAGTAGGAAATTGCCCAGTGCGGATTAAGTCAAAAGAATGTCCCCTCTTGTTAAAGAAAACGGGGAGATCCGGGAGATTTCATTATCATTGCTTGGTGGCGGGATTGGGATTAAGAAGGAAACAAACGTTTTGGCGAGTCTCGCACTTAAGTCTGGAATGGATGGAATTGAAAGAAATGGCGGACAACGAGATGAAAGGCGGGAAGGGATAAGATGGGGTTGTAAGAAGGCAGGGGAAGGAAGGCGTGCGATGAGGGAATCCACTTAAATGGATAATCTTCGCTCACGCGGGTGCGCGTTAAGGGATTGAGGCTTGGGGATTGTTGTGGGCGGCGCGGCAGCGGGAGAGGGTTGGGTTGCTGTGTTGGCGGCATGAAGGAATACCCACGCTGCCCCGCATTCGGAGAGATTACGGCGCGGGATGAAATGGAAGGGGCGACATCCTCCAATTTGAAACCATTGTCCTCATGGCATGCACTAGCGAATGAGGATCCATCCAGCAGAATTTCAACTGGCACAATTCTGTTAAAACGGGGTGAACCTCTTGGCCAACTCTTTTCTTTTGAATAAATTCGGATTTGCATTTAGTATGACCACGATCATGTGAATACCGAAATATTCTCTTGATCAGAAATATTATCAAAATATATTTATTTATTTATATTTTGTAATAGGTAACGTGCTGAAAAAATTGAATGAACTCTTGCTCAGGAAAGAAACGGATATTTGTTAAGTATTTGTGCGAAGAAATCTATTTCAATTGGTATGACATGAGATTCGCTTCTGGATTATTCGTCTCACGATCTCTCTCCGCCCGGTAATCGATTGTTTTAAGATAAATCCCCATTTTGGACGTCAAAACAACGACCAACATGGAACCTTTAACTTAATGGGAAAACTGAAATGCCTTTCTGCATCTGATTCGCCGGGAAAGTACCAAATCTTAGTTTTATCTTAATTTATAGGTTCTAGGACAGTTCATGGCACTATTCACACCCCCAATTCATGAAATTTTCTTTGGACAATTATTTCATGAATCTCAGCGTATACTCTCTGTTTATCCAATGATAAAGCCATCGTGTCTTCCATCCTCGCTCCCGTTGCCCAAAATCTCCGATATTCATTTCATTTATCTATTCCTCTCTTACCCAACTCCCTTCTTCGTCCCTTTCAACGACACACTTCCTCTCAATGCGCCGTCCAAACGCATCTGCCTTCATTTCGTAGCCAATGAACTTCAGCCAGTTCATTGGCTACGAAACGTTATCACCATCCAGATAACCAAACGCAGCGAAACCCGGAAATCATGGAAATGCATTCTTCTTATTCTAATCAAAACGGCTCAAAGTTCTAATTGAAATTTACCTGTAAATGGTAGAAAAACTAACCGGCAATGGCCAGTGAAGAATGATTTATAAGTTTATGAATATTTTATCATCTTTAACTTTTTGGGAATAAAATGCCTAGCTCTCCTCGCCTAAATGCAAATTATATGAATAAACAACTATGAGTAATTTTTCAATGGCATTTGGTGCACATATTACAATCGATTATCGTCAACTCTAAGGAGGTTCGGTGGTTTTACTCAACTTAAGAGAATTTGATGAAACTTGCTGGAAACATTAATTTGGTTGTCTTAAAGCTACCTGATTTTTTTCAGAATTATTTGCCGCAGATTTTTTAAGATATTTGAACGAGAAGTGGGCATGAAGATACACGGGTTGTTATGGGAACGTAAAGGCTTTATTCATCAGAAAGAACCTTTTCTGATAATTCAATGTATAATGATTTATATCATCGATAGAAAAATGTATATGTTATGATTTAGATATTTTGCGATATTTGAGAGACGAGTGACAGCTTCGGGTCTTCTCTGAGGAACCTGAAAATAGCTGTAACTTGTGTGACGCAAGCGGACGTGCAGCAGTGAAAAAGCTTCGTGGAGTCCTCAAAGTCAGTGTAATTTACAATGACCCACCTCGTGAGTGGGGGAGAATCGGGAAGGTGGGGGGGGGGTGGTTGTTCCGTAGGTCTTGTAAGAGGGTAGGGCAGGGGGCAGGGGGCGTGGGTGTATTGTTGTGATGACGAGAGAGCCGTGAAGTGCAGCGCTGGCCGCGTTGTGTTCCGCTCCACGCATTGGTGGGTGGCTCATGGCGCACCAACCTCCCCTCTGCCTGTCGCTCGCACTTTTTAAAAGATTAATGATGGCGACCGTGCGTGCTCCGGAGAGATAGAGGGAAGGTGCTTGGGGGTGGAGGAGGAGGAGGAGGGGTCGTTGGGTGTGGACGGAAAAATACAACTTCATCCGTGCGGAATTGAGACCATATTTGAACTCACCCTTTTGACGTCACCATATTGTTGGTTGGTTTATTATTTGGAGGAGGCGACTGGCAACTGAGAAACCACTGGGAGAAGGTGGGTGAGTTGGTTGAGGAAGGATTATTCGGCATAATGAGAAGACGGTGGAGGTAAACCCCGCATAGGCACTATCCTAATATTAGAGCAAAGGAGTCCGCAGTTGAACGTGCCATCCGAAGAATACAATTCCGCACTTTGCGCAGGATACCATGTGTGGGATCGGTCGTCCACCGAAAAATCTTGCGTAATAACTCATTCAACTAGGCGTACGTCCTACCTCTCTTCATATCCCATCCATAAAGGCTAATTTCTTTCTTCCCCTCCACCGCTAACCTACTTCCCCACCTCTCTATCACTACCTTCAGTATCCTTTCGCCCTCCTAATCACTTGCTCCTTCCATCAGTTCTGCCTCATCCTAATCCCCCCATAAACTTAGTTTCCTCACCCACCATGCCCAAGATTTTCATTGTAAGCCTACTTTTGACTCTCAACTTGAAGGTTGCAGGTTCAAGACCAAGTGACGGAAAATATTACCAGATATTGTAAAAATATATTAATGGAAAAAATATTTCGATTTGTCTGGAACGAGACAACGAGAATTTTCTACACCGTACATCAGAGGTCGGCAAACTTTTCGAACTATTTGTTTATTTCAGGAGGTCAAGAAGGTCAGAAGAAACAAGGTATCCAAGGATATTAATGAAAAAGGATTAAATTCTTACGGGCTAAATTTTATATTTATATTATCATCGTAGAATAGGGTAATTGTTTAATAAAGATTTTTATACAACGTTGTCATTCATACGAAGATTATGATAAGAATTTTGGTACGAAATTGGAATGAAAATAACTAGGAAGAGTGAGGCATATCATTCATCAAGATCCTTTGCGGACCTTGTCATGTATTGCCTTACTTTATTGCCATCTACTGGATGAGGCATGTACCATCAAGTATTTCTGTGATGCCATCGCCTACCCTATTTGAGAGGGCAACTAATCAACTAGGGTGGATCCAACAATAAATAACGACAATAAATAGCGTGGCGTTAGGCCGGTATTACAGTAGCTAATCCGACCTCCGATTCTCCGACTCCTCGCTTAGTCCGACCGTGCCGTCGCTTATCGGTGTTGTCTACACCAGGACATTTTGTGGATACGAAAATTGCAGTAAAATCGGGATTTTCGTCTGCTAAGAAAAAGAACATTACAGCCTTTTTTCGACCATCGCAAGAACATTAAATCAACAGCTTAGTGTTTCATGATGTTCATAGTGTATCATAGTGAAACGATCATAGTGTTTACTGTGTTTTATGGTGTTTCATGACTCTACAATTTATGTTTCTCTTCATTTACTGCAAGTATTTTTATCGCTGTATACTATTATTATTGGTTTAGAGTAATATTAAATCTGTAAAATCGTACACACAGCAATATTTTCTGTTTAAGCTACAGTTTTATCATGTTTTTATTTAAATAAATGTGTTCCTCTGATAATCCGACCTTTTTTGTGTTCCGACCATGCTCTCAGTCCCGTTAGTGACGGATTAGCGGGTTTTTACTGAAGCTAGGCCGTATCTGGCCTAAATTCCTGAGTTTGCCGACCTTTGCCCTACATGCTAATCAAACTTCCCGGCTTCACTGCTAAGATTCAGCAGCGTCAGCAGAAGGCCCTGATGGCACAGATCAAGGAGACTGCCACAACTTCGGGCGAGAGTGAACATTCTCGGAAACAGCGTGAGTACTGCGATGTGGAAAGCAACGGGAAACCACTACATTAGTCTCTCAAGAAGGTGCAGCCTTTCGCTCACCAATATATAATGATTAATAAAATTCCTCCCGGTAAATATTCCGGAGTTAAAGCAGCCCCCCAATAGGATCTCCGGATGAAGAGTGAAGACACACTGATAGAAGAACATCAGTCAAATTGGACGAATGCCTACTTCGCTTGTATTTAGGAACCATGACCACCCGCGGCTATTAGGCGCAGGTATATTCTTATTCTTCAACCAAAATCAAATTTTCAAGGGCACTAATCTTGCCACGAGGGGTATCTGGATCAGCTATGTTACTGCCGGGTGCGAAGGAGTTAGACAGGACATTGTGTGCGGTAAAGTGATAGTAAATGTGTGAAAGTTGGTGTGAGAAATGAGTGACAGAAAAAATGTCATTTGAATGCTTCGGTACTGAAAGAATTTGAAAGTAACGTGCATCGTAAATTTGTTCATGCTGTTGAAATGGTTGGATATCAAATTATGAAACTCGTGCCTTAGAGAGGAGTAATGTCAAAAGTGTAAGATTTTTACCGAAAAATCTCACAAAGAAAGAGGCGAAAGAGATTTTTAATAGGAAGAATATAAGAAATACTGTACTGTGTGGAATACTGCATGAAGGAGGATAAGGAAAAGAGTTACCTGACAAAGGGTAATCTAAGGGAAATTAGTACAACGGGACCGTTTTTTATAGTTCTTTACAGGTTTTCTTTTTTTTGCAGTTCCTACCCCTCAACGGAAGGGAAAAACAGACATGCTTGCTAGTGTAACATAATTCTTATGAGAGATTCTTTATTGGAAAGCTTTAGGATGCTCATAGAATTGCATGACGATCATCCAAATAGCCCATTTTCGCATGCTGAACTATCGATCTCCTAGCTAAAGTAATTTACTATAATGTAAAGTAACTTAACCGTCAGAAAATAAGAAAAAAGGAGCTATACTCATAAAAACTTCACTGGTAATTTTGCAAGCTGTGTATATGATTCAATTTCATCTATTACTACTCTTTTTAGGTTATGAAACAGGTTTTTAAAATGTATTCCTGAATTTTATTGTAATTTATTTCACTAAGACAATACTACGCTCTGCAAAAGTGGAGGATAGGAGTAACGTAAAACAAGGGGGTTTACTAAAATATTATTTATTTAATTTTTATCCACTCTCAACAAAGAATGTGGATTGTCACAGAGGAAAATGAATAATTTCATCGGAGGTGTTTAGATTTCCCTCTGCTCTCCGCAGGCTGGGGTCATTTCTCAATGACATCAATGACCTTCAAACAAAATCCATCACATCACACCTCAGCACAACGCCCTTGCCTTAGGGCGTGGTGCTCTTGATGCCAAATGGGAGACCGAAGGAAGAAGAGGAAACATATTTCAACCCCGATATTTTCAAGTTAAAATGGAGGCGTTTAGATGAATGTTTAATTTAACGCCTAAAGATAGAAAACAATGCGTCATATGCAATGAGGAATAATAAAAAACTGTAAGAGGTTTAGCTTATATGATACAGAAATAACTGTTGTCTTGGCCAACGTTATTATAACTTGTTGTCTCAGAAGTGAATAAATTATTGCATATTTATAAATTCAAGGTGATATTGATATAATAAATGATTAATGGCAATTCTTAGAAGGATAAGGGTGAGAATGATCGAAGATAAAACATTGGGAAAGGACTTATGAAGTTTAAACTTGGACGGAATACCGGTCGTGACCCAACACCGACTGGAAAAATAGTCAAAATCCCCCAGCTATAATTTAAAGGAGTTGTTTTTACACCATAATATAAACTTTTACTCACATGAGAAAATCATTGAATGGGCTCAGAAGTTTTTTTTTCTCTTTTATATTACTTGCATTCAAGATATAAGATTGCAACTTACTTTACTGAATGGTTGATAGGATGCAAAGCCGACCTCAAATATAGTAAATACAGCAAACAGCAGTCTAACTAGCTTGATTTACCCCGTATTTTATAACTCATGACCCCTTAAAAATAGCATTGAACTCGGTGCTGTTTTTGTCTGCTTTTTAAAATTACTTTCAATAGAGATATATAAGACTGGAATGCTAATCCCATACTCTCAATAAGTAGTTGTTCAATATTACATGGTGTCCTATATTGTACATGCATTTTTCCCGTCAACTCATGGGGGTTCTTTTAATTCTTTGAAACATTTTTTTTCTTCTCGTTGAATTTCTATGAGCACCCTCTCCTTGTATCAAATAATTGGACAAGAGAAAGAAAAAGAATCGGAGCCCTGGATGTTATAAAAGGAAGCCGTGTGTAAGCAGGGTTGAGGAATGAAATGACGCTCTAAGTGGACTATAGAAGTATAAAACACTGTTCATTACTCATTTATGTTGCCATTTCAAACCTTCCTCAAATGGTAAAGTACCAACGATGGCCAAATCAACGACGTGACTGCTGCACCTCTCTCGTCTGTGATGGCCACAAGGGTCATGGCTTTTATTTCCTGGGAAGACTGCGCCCATCTAGGGCCCACCTCCGGCATCCACATCACATGTGGGCGAGGCTGCTCATCACGCGGCCGTTGGATTGGAGGGGCGCGAGAGGAGAGAGAATTGGAAGCGTTTAATGGAATATCGTTTGGGGCAGGGTGCGGACGCCCAACTAATAGAAGGGCGTGGAGTGTATTTAACTCCTCCTTAAAAGACTCTCTCTCCCTATCTCTCCCCACCACTCTCCGAGTGTCCCTGCGTTCAAAGGGCAGGGCGGATGTCGAGGAGGTTGTGGTCCATCCATTTGTGTCGGCCTGGGATTGTTGCATCGTGGATTGAGACGTGAGCGATGACGTACACACTTATCGCGGAGGGAGGGCCGAAAAAAGGGATTCGACCGGACACGAATGGGAAAGGGGAAATTGTCCTCGCCCGCGTCCCGGGCGTGCTTTCCCTCGACGAGAAACTCTGCGCCGCGTTCCTCGGCAAGGCTACTGGAGTGGCAAGCTGGACTATAATAAAAAAAAGACGCGCTACGACCCGCACACGAGGTGATTATTCAAAAGCGGATCTGGAAAAGGAAGAAAATGTTTCAACGTCGCTCAGCGAGACAGCCTCCATATGTCTAAGCATCGTCATCGCTTTTACTAAATGGCCATCGCCTTAAGTCTTGGTAGCAGTCTGACTAAAAAAAACGTAAACTTTTACTTTGAGCCAGAAGTGTAATTTTAGTTTTTGTCCGAAGTGTTCCAAGTTGTTCTCGGCAGAGGGTCAAGATCTTTCAGCAAAATGCTTATTTCAATTTATATTACCATGTTTGGTTCCATTACACTTGTTCTTATTCTAGATACTATCTGTAGTTGGAATATTTTGGAATGAAATCACATCTTGGGTAGTTATACGAATACTTTCAACTCAATCATTATGTTATGTACATTATTATTATTCTTTTACCCTAAATGTATCCTAAATATTACTATTATTCCACGTTGCATAACTTGATTGGGAAAAACCCGGTAAATGATTTTTTCACTCTAAATTTTATAAATTCGTGAGCATCACCATTAAGCTTGTACACAAATTACTTCGTTGGTGTCGCAGCATGAGTGACTGGTTGATAAGACCTTCGTAATACAATTGAGAAAAGAGCATCTTAAACTACTGAAGCAGGTACAATTTTATCTCCCATCTAGTTGAAAAAATAAATGGTCTTTCTCTCATGTCCCTGTAGAAATAAATGCTTCTGGGTACTTTCCGTGTCTCCATTTACATTTAGCTTGGAGTTCGGTTGAAAAAGACCTATTGAAGTCATTTTTGCTGTAGCAAGGAATATTTTATCATAAGAAGATTATTGATTCTTGTGTCAATGTTGTATCTGTGAAACAAGGTTGTATTCTGCCTAAGTAGCCAAAATGAAGATGTTACTTCAAAGAAAACATTTTATGAAAAACTTGAGGGTTATCAAGAGTCAACTTTTTTTGCTGCCCGTTTATGCCTGGTCTATGCGAATTTTTTATGGTGTTGGTTATTTGCTGCAGTAATAGTTGAAAATAACTTTATGCTATTCCATATTGTCACTGGCATGATTAAAAATCACTTTCAATCGTTTGGGAGAATGAAAGTTTTCTAGCTTTAAACGTTCGCTGCCTCTTTCGTTGAGTAATAGACTTAAAGTTTACTAACTTAGTCATTGAATTACTCTCAGTAAGTTCAATAGTGTACTCTTGAATGACACTGTGGCTTATGGGGGAAAATAAACCTAATCTACCATCACTTCCCTTGAACCTTGACGTGGTGGAAGGTCTTACACGTTCCAATGACCCCTAGAGCTGGACTGACAGGAGAAATTACTATTGCTCCTGGTAGGGCCAGCCATTCCAGCTAGGTCGAAGGGGCAGGAGCCAGACGAAAGGCAGTTCCAGAACTCTTATTTATCACTTTTAACAACTATTGAATAAATTTGATATTTTCAGGCTTGACTTCGTGGAAGTGATAGATATCCATTTTTAATAAAAACCTTTGTACTTTTCCAAACTTTATAAAGTGTGGAGAAGTACATACAAAGTTTTTTATTAAAAATTGATAACTATTGAATAAGTTACCAGGTCGTAAAAACCAACTTTGTTTTATGTTCATGGACGTAAAATAAATGACTCACTCATATTTTTTATGAAACTCATTTTATATAAATAACAAAACTTTCTCGGAAAAAACGTCACTTCGGTGATGGAAAGAACATTTTTGCATTATCCTTTGCATTACGAGTAACTGTACAAGCACATAATTAATTGCAAGGGAATGGATATTATCAGCTGCAGGCAGTTTTGTTGCGTTAAATAACGATCTTCTTCAGTAACATGTACTAATTGGTTCGAGGCATTTAAACACATCGAATCATTTGTTTTCACGTCCAATTTTTCCCGCGTGATATTTTATTTCCATGTAGATAATGTTAAGCTCTCATTAAATCTTATTGCCTTCGACTGATTTGTGTTATTCAGGGCCTAAATCCAAGGACCGTTAAAAATGGATTCCCATATGCGTGTGTGTTGGGAGGCTCGCATTTCGCGGGAGGCTTAATCCAGGGATCGTAGATAATTGAATTTATGACGCAAAATCAGAAGGGTTCGATGTTCAAAACTGCGATGGGAGAATTGATTGAACGATTTCCCTCTCGACAGCATTTCGGAATGAATGGATTGCAACCTCCGACAAATCATTTTTAAATGCTAACTTCGGCATCTGTGAATCTGAAAGTCCGCACTTTCTATTCGTAACCTATGAAGGTACTATTGCTTTGCAGGTTACTTTTGTAATTAAGGGAGAACAAACGTAATTCAATATTTCTTTTGATTCTTTCAGCAATTTAAATTCTCTTTTGCACACTGTCCATTCATCGCTATATAGGGATTATATGGTGGCTAAAACTGCGTCCAACCTCGTTCATTAGATTCAGAATTCGAAAATTTAGGTAGGACGCCATCTTGAGAGGCTTACAAATTCGTTAGGCATCATGAGGGAGCGGATTTATGACAGTTGAGGTCTATCCTAAATGCGATTTCACGTTCAAATTAATCTCCATAATTCTGAGCGCTGGAACCGAGTGAGATCAATTGGACAAGTATGGCGGGGAAGAAATTTATTTCGAAAGTAAAGGAATTGGTTCTTATTAATATTTTATATATGGTAAATGTTTTATGGATTTGATATAGAGATATACACGTATTTATTCCACGTTCTGGAGCAACGAGCTCAAGGAAGCCTTCATAAAGACGAGGATGCATCTTCTCCTTTTCATTGTTGCTTTGCGGGAAAATGTATTCGGGAAGACTTAGTACGGGATATCCTGTTTATAGAATTCTCAGACTGCGATAGTACAGATTTCATTTTTCATGCCGAGGGAAAGAATGCTAGTTTTTCAAAATATTTAAGGTGGCTTGAGCGAGATAGTTTCTTTGTCATAATAGAGACCATATTATAATTTTATTTTTTTACTTCAGCGTCTGTAAGAAGAGTGAAATAAATATTGTAATATTAATATATAACTGCTCAAATATATAATTATACATGATTAAAATTCTAAGTAATTAAATAAATAAAGCTGGATAAAGTCTCTAACTTGACTCATTTTTTCCTGCCTTACGGCTGAAACCCCTTCAAAGCAGCAGGTTTTTTTACGATTCTGTAAAAAATACTGTGGTGAGTGATAGATTATTTTTTATAAATAGTTGAGAAAGCATGCAAACTATACACCGTTTGTTTTTTTACGCAATCTAGGCGTTAGAAGTTCCTAAGTTTTTTAAATATTCTCCCTCTGGAGCGCACAGCCATAATCTATCGCATGTAAAACATCTTACATTTTTAGACAAATTGCTCGAAAAGTAGTTCGGCATGGGGTTGATATTTTGATATTATTGGAAATATGAGAGTTTTTTCTTTAACATGAGGCCAATTTCATTAAATTCTAGGTGAAGTGATTTTTCGCTCAAACTGCCTTTATCAGACGAAAATTAGTACACAGTATTTTTTACAAACTGACTTTATCATACCCCTTTATAAACACAAAAATCCCAAACGAGTATCGGCGTTGCTTCAATTAGTATCATGCCTGACAGTCAACATCACCCGGTGTATTCCAATTCCAGCTTGCTCAGAATGTTCCAAGGTTGTAGTGGGATAAATGATAACAATCCCGTCAGCAGGTGCCTCCGTTGAGTTAACAATGAATAATTTTCGCAATACCTTTCAGCCCAGTTAGTAGTTAATGAGCGTACCAAAGTTGTAACCACCCTCCAAATTGAAATTATGGGGCCTGATATAAATTTCTACTCATTTGAAAAGTTAACAAATGTGGTTGATATGACTCAGTCGTAGCTAAAGTTATTGCCTTTTCAAAATATATTGTATTTTATGAAAAAGGGAAACACTAATACAACCTTGGCCCCATAGATAAGAATGATTTTGTATACTATGTCAAAGGTCGATGCTTAAGGACACAGTAGTGTCTGCGAAGATTGACCAAGTTATGAGAGAACAATCACTATGTTGCTCCACCACTTCTTAATTAAAACGTTTTCAATGCCTTATAATGGTAAATATTCAGTATGTGTGTGTCTTTTGAATATTAATCAAAGAGTGGGAAAGAAAGTTCGGGTGGGTTTTTCAATGTCATTAACTCAATTATTTTTTTTCTGTAGAATTTCAGCTCCCTTTATCGCATTGCTATTGGGTCTTCCCAAAAATCAATCCGCATTCTAATTTCGAATGAACAAGTGAAAATATATCATTATACGAACAGTGAAGGGACACTCGTGAACGAATGAAATTCAAATTTTGTTGAGCTGAATTTTTAATACAGTACACTCATTATAAATATGATTATCCCATTTTAAACGAAGATACCTACTCCGAGATCTCTTTTGTATGTTAAATATTGCTGTATTTTTATAAAACAATATTTTGTATGGTTGGAAGACATAATTACTTGATGTACAATATTTAGCATAGTACAAGACGCTGAAGTCAATATTATAACAATTTCAAAAGTTAAAAAAAACATAATTTGTCTTATTTACCTTAGGTTCCTAGCCATTATCGACTAACTATCGACAGAGACCATAGAGGTCAATTTTGATGTCTCTTTAACCTTGTATGATAAAGCCTTAATGGCAGTTTTACTGTCTTTTATCTTTCATGTAACAAATTCATATTGAACCTTTCCGTTCCGAAATATATTACCTCGTAGTTGCGACTGTTATTTAATGAGACTCTATCTTAATATTTGGTCCATTTTCTTCAAATGTATTAACAAAGATATGTGACTTCCACCACTTCCATGTTTATAAATTTCACCCAGGGCACTGCGGCGGTCAGGTACTCTTTTCCGTGATAACTCAATGCAACGCGTTCTCCTCTTCGAACTTAAGCGTACGTTGTATTCATCATGAATCACATAAACAATAAGAGATTCGAGAGCACGCATACCTTTTCTGAACATTAAATTCAGTGTAGAAGTTCCATAATTGTTACAGAGAAAGCAATGAAATCGCTTTATCATGAAAAAAACAATTTTATTATTTGTATCTTATTTTCGTTTTGAATCATATGCTTTATTTGAATTAATATCACGTCATTTAAAATTTGTTGATGTTCTTTTTAAATCAGTTGCTACGATTTATATAATCAGCATTACTCTTCATTTATACTGAAACTCAATACGAGTGCGAAAATACATACGTAAATTTGAATGGAGGAGTTGAATAAGACGGTGGCCCTAAAGTTTTTCAGCTAGAAATATTACTGCAACAGGATGCAGCCAAAAAATGCCGCCCACACGCCTTTCAAAAAGAGGTTGTTCGGCAATTTTCCATCTTTATAATAGTTACGATGCCCGCGAATGCATTACCTAATGTGCATTGAAAACAAATGCATAAAACCAAAATGAATCATTGAAGCATTTACATACAAAAATGCATATTTATTTCCAAGTATAAAAACACTTTTTCACAGGTAATTTTTGTAACGTTTACACCTGAAAACATGGCACTTGTAGAATCCATTCATCGTCACTCTGTCATACCCTCGTGTATAATTTAATAGAAAATATGATATCCAACAGCCCTAATTGGAGGTGAGAGCGGTATATTTGCTATAGATGTGTTGATGGGGCCGGCTCGCTTCGATTCTTTGAGCCGGCCGTCAGTGCAGAGTGCGCGAGATGGTTTGACCGACAGACGCCGCCTATCGATCAGCGGCGAAAGCTCACTCCACCCCCCTGAAACCACCCCTTTTTTCGCTACCCCTTCATCGTCATCATGCCGCTCGCTCTGTTCCGTGTGTATCTCTCCGCCAGTTTTAAGCTTTAATTACTCGAAAAGCTTTCTAAGAAGGGGACTCTTTGATGATGTTTCAACTTGGCACTCCACCACAAACACAAAACTCCACCACGGCGATTTTTTTGCGTGTTTTTTTATTCCTTTCCACTGAAGTGAAGTTCCCTGCGCCATTCCCCAACCCCCTACTCCCTCGCTAAATCCTTCCCCTAGTAAACCCTTGTTAAAACCAATTCCCCTTTTCCACTTAACTATAACTTTGAAACGGTATGGATTTAAGTCTATGAATGAGGCGCGCTGAATAATATCACTATCTCTAACAATTGATTAGATTTCACCACTTCAGATGATGAAATCAGTCTCAGGATTGAGCACTTTTGTTATAACACAAAATTCTTGCTGTTAAAATGCATAATACTGGGAATTAAAATTACTTTCATACTTTGTGAAGTGATAACAAGGTCAAAAAAATCTTTGCCACTAGGTTATGTCACTCTCATCCATTTAATGAAGTACCAACGAAAAGCAAGAATAATTTCCAGTAATTTGGTCGGGCATCACCGTAGACGTTATGTTTTTCCATTTTGAAAAGAAAGTGAGATGACACATGTTCTCGATTTTGTCAAAACGCCTGAGATTAGTTTTGCAATCTTTCAATTAATGTTTCTGAATCAGCTAGCCTTCAATATTTTGTGTTGTAATCAATCATTGATTTACCGTATGCTTAAACATTTCTGCCAATAATCCTTCCAGAGTAAATTAATTAGGAAAAACATTAGCATCGTCCCCATCCCAGCTATTTACTCCTATCCAATGGGTGCGGAGAAAGGCGGGGGTGTCCAGTTATTAGCGATGAAGTGCAAGTAGAAATGTGATGGTCCATTGACAGTTGGCAAAGGTTTGACTCAAACCCGGTAGTTTTTTTCGAGCGATTATCTAATTTCCTTGAGTTACGCAGTTAGTGTTGAATGGGCCGCGCGTTCTCCAAGGGGCGCCATCAACTCCATCAACTCCAATTGCTGAGCTCAGCCTCATTTCATCCCACACAAGTGTCAGCTCGGCCGTTGTCTTCCGCCTACTTCACTGCCCGGCGTCAGTGTGACAGACAAGCAGTTGGGCTTCCACAACGTGGGCCCGGGTGCTGTAATACACCCGCAGGCCGATATAATTACGACCTGAAAAAATCAGAGCTGATGACTCACTTCAAGGATGAGGTTCTGGAATTGGGATATTTTTTGCAATTTAAAGGTGCTTCTCAAATTCAGAGATGCTACCAAGTATTCATCAACATTATTCAAATAATGTCAGAAGTCCCTTACCAATATCGAAATCGATTTATGTGTACTCAAAAACTGTGCTACAACGTGAATAATTAGTCATCCTTAGTCTTGGAGGTATTTGTAAAATTTCTAAAGATTTGTAACTTCTTTCATACTTATCGGCGATCAAAATAATTCGCGAAACGGCCACATAGTACATATATTGTACCTAACACACATGAGTTACGTTAACGGTGAATGGGGAAATTGCATGCATAGAATTTATCGTACGAACTCATTGGTTGGTAAGGTGGGGGAACGACTAAAGTCGCTTGCGCCATAGAGAGCAAGTACCTAGGCGGAATGGAAAAGGGAGGATATTAGAGAGATTGGAGAGATACTCGGCGCCAAGGGGTCCACAGGTTAACTTCCCATCCAACGGACTGATTACTGCTCATAAAATGCTCTCCACTCAAATAGGGATCGGTATTCCACTAAATAATCAATGTCACCGCCGGAATTCGAACCCAGGTCCTCTTAATAGGGTAGTCAGTTCTCAGCCATACTAGCTCGATGCCTACTAACTCATGATAATACTAAAGCAGATTCGTATTTTTTTTCTAAATTAAAAGCAGCCTTAGACTGGTATTAGGCTTCCGAAATAATTCCTCTTCGACCCATTCACTCTTCGCATCCATCCACCGCAGTTTATTTTCTGATTCTAAAATGCAACGCCAAGAGGTCTCTCTCCACGTCTCCAATCTGCCTTCTGCCGAACGCCGGCCTTTCCTATGGCTTGCTTTCCTTCCGCGCGCGATTATTTTCGGCCCTCTTCCTTGTCCACTCTTTCGATACGGGCTCTTCATTTTACAATGCCTATGTAGTGTTTTTTTAAAGAATATAATGACGTACTCAATTTCAAGAATGTTCACTATTTCTATGCTTGGTCGCATTCCGTTTCTTGCACTTCATGGTTTTATCTAGCCTCTTACTCCGAATATTCGTTGGTCTGCCAATTCACTTCCTCTTTTCGTCCAAGATTCACGTTCTAACGGTTTCCGAACATATTTTTAAAAATCGCTTCCCAATATCCGTGAAAGCGCTTATGTTATCACTAGTGTTCACTCCAGTTCAGCCTCTTCTGCCATATTCAAGGCTGGTTAAGTCAGTTGTGGGCACTCTACATTGATTCTTGGCTCTCAGGCAGAAATCACAAATTACCTATGGAGAAATTTTTATTCATAATAATATTCATAGTAATAGCATATCACTGCATCCATTACTGTCGTGGGTATCTACCAGTCTCGGCAGTTAAGGGAGAGCCCTTGATAGTCGCCTTGATTTATTTCAAAACGTTTCCGATCTATTCTTACATTTCCTGAATGGTTTCTTTCATCGTAACATTATACCTTATTTATTTGCTGCGTATTCACCTTATGATCATTTTTTCAATTCACAAAATGTTTCTATTCACCTCTTAACTCTTTCTTGACATCAACAAATATACGCTATGCTTTTTCGTACGTGTATTTGTACCGTAACTAAACTCCGCTATTGAAAAATAGGCAATATCTCAACAGATTTAATAATGTAAATAATTAGTTTTATAAATTTTTGTCTCTTGTAGTTTATCTGGCGAGATAAATATTACTTTTTAGACTGTGTTAAATATTTGATCATAAACTAAGTAATAGAATCTGAAATTGATATATTCCCAATTAGAAGACCGGTTTCACTTTCGTCGACACATTTGTTTCAGTTTCCAATTCCGAGTGCTCAGTGTTACATTTTTTCCATTCCTAAAATTATTTGTTATAGTTGAATGTTTTAGGAGAAAGTAATTTCATGTCGGGAGTTCGGTCTCAAGAGCCGTATTTTCGAACTAATTAAACCACCCTCACCATAAAATTACATTTTCACCTCCTTATTTGTAACAGGTTTTAATTTTTTTTTCAATAAAAAGATTTACAGCTAACTCCTCGCATGAGACTGTAAAGATTAATATTTTCGAGAGAGGAGAAGGTAAAAATTCTGCCCTTTTTGTGGAGAAACAAGTGATTGTCGGTATTGAAAATTGAGATGAGTTTGAAAATTACTATCAAATGTGGTAGAGTGAGATTTTCTCTATTAATAATAGAGACCCTATTCGAATGTTTAATTATAATCTGAACAGTCGTGAGGAATGTCAAGTAAATATGGTGATATTAATACTGAGAGAACTTTGTCGTATAGAATGAATGAACTCCTTGGTAATTTACTCAATATAAATACATATGTGAGACTTTAATTTGGCTCATTTGTTACACGATCTACGCTGAAATCACCTGCACAATCAAATCATATGAAATCACAAACGAAAGTTTTGTTTTGTGGTAGGTAGTGCGGTGATTAATTCATTTTTTAAATGATTGATAAAACATACGAAATATGCTTCCTTAAATTTGTAATGCGATCTGTCGGTTAGAAATTCCTCGAAAAAAAAATAATTTTCCTCTGCACCGGAAAGCCGCACCATAAACCAAGGAAAACGATCTCTATTGTGTAGCAAATCTTGCAAAGTAGTGCAATAATTGTAGGATCTAAGTCTTTCCCGGCGAATATTTACGGATATGTACCGGCGCACACAATTGCCGCGCCACCTTACTCCAGGCGGGTTGGAGCAGACTCGACCTCACGATCGAAAAACTGATGTGAAATTCGGAGTCGCAATCGATCGCAGCATAACTCATCAGATTCGCACTGTGGAAGCTTTGTAGAGTTTCGCCATCTAAGTTACTTTGCGATGTTCGGTGATGCAAATATCTATTTCTCTACATATATTAAAAATGACCAAAAATGAAGGTCCGCCATTTTGTTTAATATCTTTGGTAAATAATGACAAAAATTTGAGTAGACTACATTGAAACGAAGATGAATAATTTTTTCCTCAAACTGCATCACTTTTTATTCCAATTCTTTACCCACAAAGGCTTAGTAAGGGCTTTATTTTGAAGATTTCGTGAGAAAATTGAGTGTAGATCATTTTAGCGAAATTTGTGCAGCTTTGACCTCATGCAAATTGTTACTTGTAGAGTATAAAGAAAAATGCTTTGCGTTATCACATGCACAGTTCTTTTGAGAATATTTAAGAAAAGTTTCAGCTTCCTGGCTTGAAAAAATCACTACTTGACTTTTGGCCAGCTTTTTTCGATTTCAGCCCTATGTGTGTCTGTGAAGTTTAACACCATTACCCGGATGGAAACTCGTGAACAATTCATCCAAGGAGCAATAATTGGTTGTTAACTTGGTATCATTAAAATTTTTATATATTTCTCTATATTATGACGCTAAATTTATCGAAGTTAATGCTTAAGGTAGTTTGAGCGAAAAATCACTTCACATAGAATTTGATGAATTTGGCCACATTTTAAATAAACAACTTTCATCTTTCCAATGATATAAAAATATATCAACCCCTTGCCAAACTACTTTTCGAGTAATTTGCCTGTAAATATAAGCTGTTTTACATGAGATAGGTTATGGCTGAGCCTTCCAGAGGGAGAATATTGAAGGAAATAGGAATTTATAACACCTAGATTTCGTCAAAAAACTTACGGTGTATAGATTGCATGTTCTCTCAGCTATTAATAAAAAGTAATCTATTACTCACCACAGTAACTTTTACAGAATCGCAAAAGAACCTGCCGGTATGAAGGGTTTTCAGCCGTTCGGCGGTAAAAAATGAGTCAAGTAAGAGACTTATGTAGCTTTATTTATTTAATTACCGTGATTTTTGGGCATGTATAACTATATATTTGGGCCATTAATATTACAATATTTATTTCGTACTTCTTACAGACGCTGAATTCAAAGAATAAAATTTGAATATGGTCTCCACTATGACTAGGGATCTATCTCGCTCATACCACCTTAAAGACGCGTTGATCAATCTGCCTACTTGTAAGTGTTGCGTTTTCGGTGCAATTTGACAATGCCCAATTCGCACCCGTGAAATGCCTCAGTATCTCACCCCTCGTCAGCCGTCACCACCCGCCCCCAACAGACTGAACCACACCACCACCAACACCACCTGCGAAGACTGCGCGAGTCGGCGCCCCCAACCCCTGCCCGCCCTCCCCTCCCTCCCCTACCGCCCCTACCCACCCTCCCCCCCGCCAGCGCCGGCCGCCCGACTGGTTGCCTCGACTCGTCAGTCGCGTTGCCGCCCGCTCTCGGTGAAGGGAACACCAGCGGAGACTTCACCGCTTCGCAATCGCCCCACGGCCTGGCGGGATAGAGACACACTGCGGAGCGGGAGCCAAGTTTAGGAGTAGCCGTTGCGTATGGAAGTCCCGTCCTTCTGATCGGGGAGAATATAAGTGTGGAGTGGAAAAGAAAGACCTGACACCTCGGATCTTCTCCGGCCTCACTTCTTTCTGGTCCATCTCCTTGATCGGAGATGTTGATCCCAGTTCCATAGGACGGAGGCGAGTTCTCTCTGCTGGTTTCCCTTGGGGAACTGCCTCGTCGCAGCGGGGAAGCGACCCGGGGAGGCCTCCTTTTCACCTCCCGTGGTCCAGCCGCCAGCATCCTCAACGACCAAGACGTCTCAAGGGCGGAGTTGCGAGAGAGGCGAACGCAAGCCACGAGTGGACTTGGATTATTTTCGCGCGAAATCCTGAGCGTATGTGTAGTGTGTGCTGATGTTTACAACCCCTTGAAAGTACGAAATTTGTGTTTTGGGAGTGAATTTCCCAAATAATGGGCATTATCTTCGTGTGACTCTTACCTTGGATTAACTTGTGCTTTGCTTGTGTGTGTGTGTGACTTATGTTTATAAGCTCTGTGAGGACGAGAGATCACAGTGATCTAATCCATCGGCAGCATTGATAAGATTGAGCGCTCTGACCATCAAAGGAATTTTCTTTCACCCTTTTCTCCGGAAAATATCTTGTTCATGTTCTTGCTGTTGTGGGAATATGGTATTTGATTACGCATGAGATCTTGAGGGTTTCTTATTTCATTTAAACCCTCATTCTCATGTTATGCCCCCAGGAAATGTTCTGACTGAGATAAAAGGGGCCGATCTTCCCTTCTTAACTTTGGCCGTGTTGGTGAAGGGGGCGGGCGATCGCAGGTTCTTCCCCGGGAGTCACAAGGGGTATCGCCGGGAGGCTGACCGAAGCACGCACAAGTCCTCGTGGGGCCGTGTTTTGTAAGGGAGTGTGACTTGAGGGTCCTGCCCGTGGAGAGTGGGGTAGCGTGGGAAGGCACGCGGTGCTGCTCTGTGGGAAGCGGAGCGGAAGCATTGGCGGACGGCGTTTTGTCTCTCGTGTGTCAGTGAAAAGGGGTGACTCCCCTCCGAGCTCGTATCGTGCTCGACTCTTGTGGGGAAGGGACTGAACAGAGAGTTTAAGTTGAAGGGGAGTTGTGGCGTTTGACGGGAGTGCCCTGTGAATGGATGGTCAACACTCGGAGGACGGACTCGTTGACTCAATCACGCCGTAAACAACCGACGTGGACTTTTACGTGTCAAACTCCGCGAAAATATCAACCGAATAAGCCACTGTCTTCAATTTCAGTATATTAATTGACTAATTTCCCTGAACTGGACTGGACTTATAAATTCTTCCAAATAGAAGGATTGGCGGTTTTTTTATCTCCCGTATTCCTAGGCGTTTTATTTTGTTGACAGCGGTGTGATTCCTTGAAGGAGCAAGTTGGAGATTATTTTATCACATCTTCAGTAATTTCTCACTTCTTCCTCACTGGGAGGATAACTTCTATCTCTATTGGGGAGGTTTCTTTAGCTCTCACATAAAACACGTACTGTTCATCAAGTTTCGCGGACGTCCACGTCAGTTTGAGCGGCTCTCAGTGGAGATATTGGTGTGAATGTGCAAGCAGACTATTGCTTCAGTGATTGTGTCCCATTCAGTTGTGTGTGCATTGTGTTTTTCGAGCCGCTAAGCGTGTTTTCATAATACAGCCGAGGAGGAGCTTCGTGTACAACGCGAGAGGAATACGCGTCGCATACCATCTCGGCTGGGTATTCTCCGCGGACCCAGGCGCATGGAGTCCGGTCCGTCGTTCTGATTGATCCCGAGCGTCGGTGAGGACGAACCGCGCTGCCTCTAGTGCTTTGAATGGTGAGTGCATTGACGAGAGTCCCATTCCATGCCTTCCTTCGTTCCCGGCTCGGGCGCCTGCTTGACCGGTGGCCGGGAATCTTGAGGATGCCTCCCGCATCGGCTACTCGGCAATCGGTGACGTCCAATGCATCCTCAATAATGTAAGCGGGCCGCTAATGTTTTGAGGAGAGAAGCCGATGGTTGAGACATGAGGATGTGGAAGAAGGTCCTGGAGGAATTAGATTTTTAAAAATACTGCACCTTCGCTATAGATCTAATGAGGTTTTACTTGTATTTTTCCTTCGGTTAGCTTTATATTTGAGATTAGTTTAATATTATCATAAGCGCATCGTACATACAATTCGGTTTTTCATTAGTCATGGCGACTAACATCCTAATCGATTTAGGTACGATACGATTTAGATACGATCACCCTAATCGATTTAGGTAGAAACAATTATTTGTTTTACAGTAGCTAAACGATTGCTCTGTCATTTTCTACATTAATAAGTATGTCAAAATAACTGCTGAATAACTCTGCATCGAAAAAGCCTTCAACTATTTGTGTTCCTTTGAACTTGTCACGTAAAAAAGTATCTCATTATGGTTATTGCCATCATATAATTTTTAGTTCCTGTTTTGCAAAAAAAAAATAATTTTGCAACAAGAGTGAAAGGAAGGTTGATTTAAAAACAGATATTAATGTAACCATTGTGACATAAACGGACAATATTTAGAAATAAACCATCTTCCTCCATTATTTCTGTCACCGTATTGCATGCTCGTAGTATGCTACGTTCACTCCATCAGTTTGCGTAGAATCAGAAGTAGGGTTGGTCGGATATGGACGGATGGATGAAGATGGCTCTACGAAATGAGCTGTTTTCTCTTCATTCATCTTCACTCATCGTCGGTTAATTGCCTTTATCCAAAACTAGAAAAGTCCTTACTTCCCATTTGGAAGATGCCTGGTTCTGAGGGAATAGTTAACTTTTTTCGTAAATTATCAAACCTCCGGGGGTATTTATGAAAATGTAAATATCCCTGGACTTGCTCGGCGCTTCGGGAGTCTGAGGGCTTTATTAAAGGGGAGGTGTTTTGTCGGAAGTTCCCTCGCGCGGGTTATTCCGCTCCGCTGACTCGAAGCCAGACGAACTTCATTTCGGATCCCGCGTTCGAGGGGAGTTCGCCTCTCTCTCTCTCTCTGGCGCGTGCGACAGCGTGTCTTCTTATTCTTCGCGTGAGTGACTGCATCGAGGGTCGATTCATTCATTCCGTCCTCCTTTAACAGATGCCTTTCGAATTAGAGGGGGTTTAAGAAGTGTGCGGTTCACTGATTTTCGTGTGATGGAGGAGAAGTTTTTCCTCACTTGGAAGATGAGGATTGTCCTCACACGTGTCAAATTGCGTAAATTTCGGAAATGTAACATTTTTTCTATTAACAACTCAAACGTAAACATTTTAAGGCTAAAATTATTGATTTCATATTATTTTTGGTAGATGGTCTACTCAGTAGTCACTTTATTCTGTTGCTACCATTCAAATCCGTATTATGGAACGGAAGAAAATCCTCTTTGATACATTTCTTGATTTCGTAGATGCTCCCAGAGACGACGTTTAGATACCCTTGCGTTGGTGGGAAACCGTAAAAGGAAATCGGAGGGTGTTTTTATACTTAGGAAGCAAGAATTTAATCGTCGCATTGGTTGTTTCTTTCTTGAGAGCTCTAACCACTCGTGTGAAGCCGAACTTTCGGATTTGGATTCTGACAGTTGTCGGATTATCGTTTCCCAAAATCACTGCTGTTATAACATCGGACAACATGCTCAAGTTTGATGAATTTCGGAAAGTATTTCTTCACTACTGTTAGATCTTTTTTTTATAGTACTCTGGATAACTCGGGTGTATTATTTGAGAAGCGATAATTTTTGTTAATGTGTGGTTGGAGGTATATCCCAATTTTAAATTTTGGTCTCAATGGTATCATTCGGGCAAAGTAAAACGACGAGTATCAACTTCCATACTCAGTATAGGCGTTACCACAATCTTCAACATTAATATGGATGGATTTACTAATGACCTTAAATTTCAATGGATATCTGTTAGCATTGGTTATTCACCGAAGAATTCTATGGCGGGTCCTGCGTTTCAGCTGGTTCACATACCGGAAGGCGTAAAATGCAGTCGACATATTACAATGAAACATGATTTATATGACATTCAGCGTTCTGCGCCACTCACCTGCTAATAATTACGGTAGATAGTTAAATAGTTAAAACATTATCATGTTTGGTTGCAAATATGGAATAATCTAGGTTATCTATTTATTGAGTTAGTAAGCTCCATTTCTCGCTCGAAAGGATATTTGGATGAAAACGAATGGAGGCATTGGAATGAAATACTCCAGAAATTCATTTTAGCTTTGAACGGCAATTGATTGCGGATTCAATTTTCACGAGGTATTTCTCATAGATTCCCTCTGTATGCTATTGAGGAAAATGGAGTAAGCATATATTATTTCCCTCGCGATTAAAGTAAATTGAAATATTTTTTTAGCAGGCTGCTGATGAAGAGAGTTTAAATTTAAGGGGACGTGTTATTTATATATTTACAAACTTTATTCAGCAGAATCCCCCCCCCCCCCTGGTTCCAGTGCCCTTTGGGTCATCGTATTGAGCACGTATTCCGAAATTTATTATAGGTTGGCAAACACTCTTATTGATTAATAATTGTTTTGTTCCCATTAATTAAACGCGTTTAACTCTGACACTGACACCATTAAATATGAAAATGGAGTTTTACATGGAATAATCCCGATGCGCTTTTTAAAAGACCTCGGTTCTGAAAGTAAACAGTATTTTTTTATTATCGTCCAAATATAGAAGCTCATGTGTGCAGGTCTTGTCAGTTTCACGATGGTTCAAGGCTAGTCTCTGTCAGGCAACCACTGTCTAGGAAGCATTTGCGAGACACATCAGTTTTTACTTTAGAATGGAGAAATTTGTAATTGTATCATAATTAATTAAGCTCATCGTAAGAAAGATAAATAATTTTCTATGTTTTGAGGTTACTTGTGGTTATTTGTGGAGCCTTTACTGGGTATTAAATACATACAGGACTTCTATCTAGAAACCACTTATCAACTCAACTTGTTTATCTCTCTACATTGTTGCTGTGACTACACAAACAGTCTGAGAACATTTTTACATTTATCTTAACACCTTCCCTTAAGGTTAAAATGTTCTCAACCAATATTACAATAATACAGTTTCTTGAAATTTTTAAAACTTAATTCTACTTTTACAGTCTATTTGAGTAAATATTAGTAGCCTTTTAATCCTTAAACATATCTAATAGAAAACATAATAAAAAAAATTCTCATGTTCTCACTGTATTCTTACATCAATTATTTGTTTGGGTTGCTGTGACTACACAAACAGCCTGGGAACCCCCACACGACTCATTACCATGACTTTCATGTACGATATATGCGGGCATAAAATGGAGCTCGCAAATGGGCAAACGGCAATGAATATTTCTTTTTTTTTTCTATTTGGCGATTAGGTAAGTGGAACTTCTCAGGCTCGCCCGTAGTTCTAATACAACTGATTCCTTTGAGCGATCTCGGACCCAAGCTGTGTGATTCTCTGAGCACTTGAGCCTTATGGAATTCAAAAAGCGCTGCTGGACGATAAATGTGTTCGTGAAGTTTATCGCTCTCGAGGGCTTGGCTCGAAGCGAGCTCTATCCCGCAACCATGTAACAAACATTCTGATCGCGTCTATTTTATTTCAGTAACGTTTTAATAGTTGGAATAGGAATCTATTGGATAGAGGGCAGTTGAAGGCATCACATTCCCGGAGGCATGGATTCGCATAAGAGATGTCGCCCCAATTGATTCTTTTCGGATGCATGAATTACCTAGTGTCGTCGTGCGAATATGGTAATTGGATGGAATTTATTTTGGCATAGCCAGAATGGTAACAGAACAGGCCAACTAGACAATTTCTCCAATCATTGCCATTGCACAAATGATGTGGTACGCAGTCACGCCCACGGATGCAAAGATATACAGCCATGAAAAAACTATTTTACTTGACCGGGGTTCGAACCCGGATCTCCCTATTGCCTGCCGGCTATGTGTTAGCCAGTTATACCACCAAGCCAAGTGGTTTTACTGGCTCACACACCTGGGTGGCAATTGGGTTCGAATCCCGCTCAAGTCAAATGATTTTTTCGTGGCGAAGTTCACTCTCAATGGTGTATAGGCTTCAAATTTTGCTTGCTGTAGGATTTAGCAAAAGACTATTCTGTACTCTTACTTTTTTGTTAATTATAATATACTCATCATATTTAACTGTATATCTGACTGCGATATTCCACGGAGGAAAAATCATTCGCCTTGACCGGGATTCGAACCCGGATCCCTCGATTTCACGCCGAGTGCTTTGACCAGTTAAGCTACCGAGGCGTCCTTCTCCCCTGTGGATTATTTGGCACTCGGCGCGAAATCAAGGTATCCTGGTCAAGGCGAATGATTTTTTCCTCAGTGGAATATCGCACTTATGTGCACTTGCGGGTGACTCCGTAAAGGTTACTACCGTGGCTAGTCCCTGTTTCCTCAAAATTGTATATCTGACAAAATGCTACGATAAAATCCGAGCAAATATTTTTATTTATATGCACTTGTTCTCATAGGGAATGCTCTACAACAATAAATGTTCTATCTATCTAGGCCTATTAGAATTTATTTTTCTTGGAAATGTCTAAAAGTCAGGATAGCTCTGTTTTATATCAAAATTTATTTTTCCAAAAATAATTTAAAGCCATGAAAGGATTCCATCACCGACGATATAAGAGAATCATCATTACCATCAGCTAGCGTTCCATGCGGCATTTGTTCGCTGTCAGATTTTCCAGGTGTGGTAAAGATGAACAAAATATGAAGGTTGCGGGGGGGATGCCATGTAACAGTTCTCTTTTCGAGGGTGTATTTAGAAGAATAATGGCCTTTGTAGTAAGTACCTTAAGATTTGGCGTCGCAGTCACCGAGGAAGCATTCACGAGGAGAAAGGGATAATTGAGGGAGAGTGAGCGAAGACGATGGGAAAAGATTAGCGAGCACTCGACCATGGAGCTCGGTGCTGCACCCCTTTCAAAGACTCGGGTCGTTGCGGAAAGATGATGCGAGGTTCTTTGCTGATATTAGAGCTGAAGAATGGAACGGTTGGCGAGGAAGGGCGAATGGGTTTGTCAGTGGAGTGCAAATAGATAGTCATGAGTCGGAGCGTTTAAACATATCCCGGAATTGGACGTTGGCGTATTCTCTTCACATGAGCTGCTAATCGAGTGGTAGAATATCATATAATCATTGGAAGTTCGTTGGCCTGTACAGTGTACAGTGATGACAGCAGCGTCCATAAGAAATGATTTTATGATTAAAGAAAGGAATCAGTTTTACGCAGTGAAGGTGTAGCAACTCGGGGGGTACAAATTGCTTGAAATACTTACTTAGGAAATTCGGCAGTGCTCAGAAAATTCTAATATATATTTAGTGTCCATATAAGTGGCGACGTTAGCTGAGGGGTTGACTCATAAAGGTTCCGTAGGATGAACGCCGGGAAAAACGTTCCTTTGCCGACAACTTCTCAGTGTATCATCTTTGTCACCTTCCTCAACAGCTGCATCAATTAATGCTTGAATGCAATCATTTAGCTAAAATTACTCTTATTTTTTAAAATAATTGTTTGAACAATAAGTGACATATGCTTACCTAAAATATATTAATAGGGAAAATTATAAAAATATCTTCGTTTATTAATGCTTTAGTTAGACTCGTGAGTGTAGTGTTCGTGGTGATAGACTTGGTATTTGAAGAGTGACAGTATCGATGGTTACGTTAGGCCACTCCAGGCCTTAATCCTTTGAGAAGCACAACACCCGCACCCCAAGATGGGATTCGAAGCCAGAACTCGGGTTTACCACGCAGGTTTTATGTTTTCAACATATTAATAATAAGTTTATTACTCTGTGGCAAGCCACCCAAGAACAAATACAGAGTAGGCAGTTGTCACATCACAGGTGTAAGGTATGACAAAAGCCAAAACAAACTGCAATACAAAAAGCAAATATTACTTAGGATCACCTAAATATTGGCTGTATGAGAGTAAGTATTTAAAACATTCTCCATTTTTATTGATAAACAATAAATGAAATAGTACAAATCAGGTTTAAAAAAAGAAAATTAGAACCCAATACTACAGGAAACATTAAATGGCATGAATTATTCATTAGATATTCGGAATATTTTATTGTAAACATTATTGTCTGGTGTTTAAAGTACATTCTCTTTGCGATCTATCAGAAAACATACTCAGTAGGTAGTTGGGCATTTTGTTGAGAAACATTCTGAACAGAAACACGCTTAGAAAGTATGTCCTCCTGAAAGTGATTGGAGGCCACCCAGGTTCACAGAGGTAGCCACCGTGGTCGGCTATGGTGCTGTTTCGTTTGAACTGTCCGCTCTCGATGAGTGAAGCAGAATTTAAAAAGAATGATAATTAGAGTTCCTGAACTCGAGTGCATGAAGTCTCTCCCTGCACGATTGACATGTGGGTGCGGGGCCCTCGGCTAGATCGAGGCGCAGCGCGCGCCTTACCTCTCCGCATCCTTCCTCCGCGGCGTCCGAGCCGTGAATGCCGCGCTCCCGCACCCGCCTCGGGCGCGGGAAGGGGTTGGGTGCCGAGAGAGTGTGTGTGTTGCCATGGGAGACTGCGCAGGCTGGGGAGGAGATGGGAGGGGGTGTTAGGGGAAGGAGGTTGGTGGAGGGGTAGGGAGGGCATCTCTTGAGAAGGGGGGGAGGGGAGTGTGTGTGTAAACAAGGGGGAGGGGCAGGGGGGGGGCATTGGCGTCGTCTCTCACTTCGATGCTCTTTCTCTTGCTCGCTCCATTTTTTTAACTCTAAAAAATAAATCCGGAGTGAAAATTCCCACTGCCGCAGTCTGACGTGTTTTAAAGGCTTTGCTCCTCCTCTCAACCTCTCCCGAGATGTGTGCTTTGTGCAATAACTCCATGTCCGAGTTATTAAAAGTTATTTTCTTCTCTATGGCACGCGAGTTATTAAATTACGAATTTCGGTCGCAGGCTTGAAAGCATAAGCAATGTCCGTCCGCAGTTGAAGGAGTGCAGATTTTGTATAAATACGAGGTTCCCGTGAGTAATTAGTTGACACACATTCGCGACCCCTTTTTAGCTTCGATGAAAGACACCGTTGATCTCAGCGAAACATTAATATTTTAAGGACTGTGCACCTACTTTCCAACACCCCGAGTTGCTTTCCATGTTCCAGTCTGAATGTTTGTTCCAATCATAAAAATATACATTTCCGACGATGAAACCATCTCCAAGTACCGCCGACGTTTTTCAATAAAATTGGAGTTTTAAGAGCTTGAATGAATGCATTTATATAGGGATGCACTTTTTTACTGGAATGCCAAACTAAGCGCAGGGTATTTAAAAATTTTGCAGTTAATAAGTTTCCATTTCAAGTTGCCTAGTGGTTGACTCATGTCAAACTGCCCAAAAGCTCTTAGCCTTTTTCGTTTCTAGCGCAAAATTATTTTCCTTGTTAAGGATTCAGTGGATTGACAGTAATCATCATGCTAATTTAACTTACCTCTAACGCTATTCTTGACTGTTTCTGTGGCAAAAATCACCAGTGGAAATTTATAGTCTAAAATATACATTGAATGGCGCTGGAAAGATTTGAATCTAGATTGTTGTTTTAAAACATCAGCTCGCCATCATCAATCGAGTGAAGGATTGCATTGCAGCCGCATCTCCTCACATTATTTATGCTTTCATACCTTCGTGTACTGTCATCTTTCTATGCCCAACTAATCCTTAACTTTCTCCTGAAGGCCGTTTTCTTCTAGCTATCTCAAAACGATCTTTTTTTACTATTTCTTCGAAAGAGTCAAAACACTCCAACACCTTTATTCATTCTTCTATATATTTTCTTTACCGTATTTCTATCTTAGATCACTCTACTACTTTCATTCATCTACTTTTTCTGATCGGTTGTCATGATATTCTAAGTGAGACTTGATACGAGTAGCGCATGTCTTGACATGCACAGAAAAATCACAGGCCATACCAAGAGGTTTATATTGTTTCAGTGACGAACATCAAATTGTTGTTTTATCTGCAAGTGTAATTCATCATCGAAAACTACCGTTTCTATTTCAATTGTGAGTTACTTTCTTTTTTTCCAATCGTTTAAACAGCCTCTTCCCTTTAGGCGAAAGGAATAATTGGCTAGTAATGCGTCAATAATGTTACGTGCGTTAGCCTTTTTGCTCAATCCCCCCACCTTGAAAAAATGCTTTAAATGTGATAATGAAGCGTTATACATTTTATCTCTCGTTGTCAGATATATGACAGTAAGGGTAGTATAGATATAGTAGGATACTGCTGTTTGGAAAGCCTTCATCGGGTTATGTACTTAATCGAGTGTTGTTCGTCCGGATACTGTATGCCAATGAAGCCAGTGATGTGGCAAATGCCAATTCGAATCTCTTCCTTGATGAAATATGGGATGGTTATCAAATGTTAGGTCAACTGTGTGTAGTTGTCGAAGTGTCCAGGATAAATTCCTGACTTCTCCTATAGATCGCTGCTGTAATCCCTCCTGCACTTTTGGTTTTTATTTCGCGCCCCCTCTAACACTCATGCAACTCTGCCTTGCGCCCAGCGATTGCAGGGACCGCTGCGGTGGAATTCCCCCTTGCGCGCTTTACAAACGCTACCGTTATGTGGCGGTGCATTCCACGAGCAAATTCCTTCCTTGCTTATATGCGATGAAAAAGCCCTCTGTGAACGAGTATCTGGTTGAGGTTTCCGTTTTTATGGGAACTCATTGCTTTTTTTCTTCAAATAATCTGACAGCTCATTTCCCAGACTACAATTTGATGGCTACTCACTACGTTGTATACATAAAATCTTAAAACTTTATGAGCGTTTGTTAATGGGCTACCTTGTAGCTCCTATTTAGTTGTGAAGAGGAGCTTTAAGTGCTAAGCACTAGCTAAGTAGTTACTGATTTTTATCTGACAATATTTTCAAATATAGAACCTTACGAAAATGTAGTTGCCTACCAAGGCTAGTATATTCTAAGAACCTTGGGTGCCTAGCTAATGTGAGAGTTTAGACGCGTAGTGTGGCCGATATATCTATTGCGCGAATGCCGTAATGCAATGAACTTATTCTCTTGTCATTTTTTTCCCTTAAGATCTTAATTTCAGATTTCGAAGCTCGTATCGTTCTTGTTTCATCACCAGGTATCAGGAATAGCTGTCGAGCGACTTTCTGCAAAGCCGTGTTGGCTAGGGAATATTATAATTTCCTCTCTCAAAACAAAAAAGCATTGGGTAATATTTAGGATTTTTATGTAAATTATGGTGAAAACTATTTTGCATTTCCAAGCCTCCTGCCTGCAGGTGTTGAAAATGGATTTTCACGCCTGATTTAAGTTTGGAATCCTGTTCCATAATATCAAAATAATGGATTCTATAGCATCCACTCAGATATGAAGTTAAAATACTTATGTGGTGATTTTTTGAGCATGGTGATTATTTTGGTGATGTGCAATTCGTTCCGTTACCAGATCACCCGAACTCTTGTTCGCAAATTGTTCCATATACATAATATTTCTCAATATCCCGCCTCTCTTAAGGCCGTGAATAATTCAAACTACGGAAACGAAAGCTGTGATCTACGTATAATTCAGTACGCATGTGTTATAATGTGGCACGTTATGGAGCTATTATGTATGTTGCTTATTTTCTCATTAGAGGGGGTGGTAATGATCTCGGGCGATGGTGACCATACCACACTCTTGGGTCCAGGATTACGCGATCAAACCACAGCGTCACCACCACCATTGCCTCGAGTTCCACCCCCACCCCGCCCCTGTAGATCGCTGTATTCTGCAATGGCTTGCTAAGAAGGAACACCTCTCGATATCACAGCTGATGTTCCTTGAAATTATGAACTCATTTGTTCAAATCAGTGGCGTGAAGAATCGTGTACGTCTCTATAATATTCTGCTCGTCCTTGGTGAAAGTAACAATAAGCTTTCGCATCGAAAACCTCTTGAAATTTATTTTTAATTCCAGTTTTACTTGTATAGGTTTTCCATTGCTCTAATCACTGAATGCTTTATTTTAGAATGTTACACCTTCGCTTTGTGTTTATTTCAATTAACTAGCTTACTCTAATTATAGATTTCAGATCACTTTAAAATAAATGCAAAAAAACCATCCACAGTGTAAAACTCCGTCACTTTGCACCTGTTTCATTGTACTCAAAAGATGAGAACATTTAGGCTGGATAGCGGTTGCCCCAACGTCGCGGCTTAGAGAGATAATTCGAGGTTATGATCACGGCGGAGAGAGCTTACTCACAGTCAGCATTATTTCTAATGGCGCGGTAGGTGACTGTGAGAAATTAATTGACTTTTGGTAATGACAGAGACTTACTTATGCTCGTATAATGTCATACGCATAATGACGCTTAATTATTAACAGTGAGCTGTGTCAAAAACGGCGAGAAGGATATTACTTGAAGTTAAATGAATGGATGAGGGAAAAGTAGCGACTAGGGGCCGTATGCACAGACGAAACTGTCACTTTCCCCACGCGCCAAAGGGTGGCAGCAGTAAGTACAGTTATCGATGTGGCACTTTCCCTACTTATCGTTGTCTTAAGGTGGTTACACCGTAAAATGACTTAAATGTCATTTTATTAATATTTTGTCTACTTGTAGAAAACGTTGTCCTCTATCTGATATGAGCAACAAAATAATACCTTTCCACGCTATATTACTCTCTAATTAAACTTGAAATTACATGGTGTTCAATGGGGGAATGAGAGAAACATGGGGAAAATAATATTTTTCCATAAAATATAAATGTCAATTTAGGAATAACTATTTATGTGAAGGAAATAATCCAGAGAAATTGAATAAAAATGTAATATAGGCCTCTTACCACCTTATTATTCTAATTATTGAGGAATTAATTCCGCAATTGAAGTCAAAATGCGGTAATTCGTAGGAAATGGCGCTGCAGTCGGCTGCTATGGCTGGAAAAAAGTGCTCATTTAAAATACCTTCGTGGAATAATCTGCAAAATTTTGTTCCTTACTTTTGGGTTCTATAGGTAACGCATTGCATCAGTGGAAGCAGGATTTTTTGGACAAAATATCAAAAATGTGGAATTTAGTATTTGTTTTGACTCGCACAGTCGCGGCGGAACCTCATTAAACGTCCCGACGACCGAACCCACCCGACACTGTATGAAGTGTACGGGGTGTCGACTAGATCGCTGTAATTTTCATACTTGAGTCATCATGCTTCCGTGACGTTTCGAGTGTCGTTTTACACCATGTTTACTGTCCACAATGCATTGCGCTGATCAGTTCTGATTGAGCAACATTAGACGAGCTTCACATATGACCTAACTCTAAAAGACTGGATGGTATAGATATCTGTCACATTTCCTATTTACCCAATTGTTTAAGTATTGCTCCAAGATGACTGACAACCTTCAATAGATCAAATAATATTTCGTTATATTTTAAGCTATGGGAAATGGTTTTCATAAAGTTCAAAATACCGTCCGGAGCCGGCCTATAATCGGTGAAAAAATTGATGATGTTTTTTAACTTTCAGAAGTTTTTAACTGCCAGAATCAAGGGGTTATTGGCCCCTCATGTGAGGAATACGCTTTTAGGTGATCGGATCTAGCATTTTGTGCAAGTGAATTTAGTTTATTCCTTTTGTAGCTATCGAATCGGAGACGAGCGTCATCCACTACGTGCCATGACATTTTTGTTCTACTTAGTCATTTCAAGTATTATAGGATTTATTAACTTTTTTATTTTAATTACTGTTTGTAATAGAACCTAGTCCAAAGGACTCTAGGTTCAAAAAGTAACACATCAAATGGTACACTCTCCCATAATTTGCGTTTTTCCAGTCTGATTCACCCTTGGGGTGGAGGATAGGTCGGGGCAACATCCCTCTTTTATTGCCTTCTATTATCTTCTATCGGATTGATAATCTATGTTGCCTGTTTTAATCCCTCAATCCTTAATGTGTGATCTTAAATCTGTGCACTGTTACCCTAATTTTCACATGTTATTTATTTTCTTATTCATTGATTATTGTTGGTTTACATGTGGTGTTCCTTAGTGAAATTTGTATGTATTGATGTCACCATTGGCCCCATTTGTTGTGGCATGTAATAATATTTAAATGTTCCAGGGTATATAAGTCCCAGAACAATAAAGACTGTTTTCAATTTCAACTTCTTCACCTGCCACCATCATACCCACCACCACCCCAGGCATCTCCCTACCAGCAACCTGGTTCACATATACATACAGAATAATTTCAATACCAGTGCGTAGGATAGGGTAATGCGTAGACGTTATGATAGTGCGTTGCTCCATTTTGAAAGTTAGGGAGAAAGGAATGGAGGGAAGTTGCTTCATTTTTGAAAGGAAGTCGTGAAGAATTTCGGTTTAAAGAAATGCTCAAGTTTAAAATTTAAGATCAGTTCAGGGTTTAAGATTGAACAACTAATCAGATTTATGATAGGGTGAGTGCGGGAGGAAAGGGAGGACCGAAGAAAGTCTCGGGTGAGTGCGGTGGAAGAGTCTCTGAAGAGGAAGGAATATCAGGATTCTGAAGAACAGGAGAGCGTGCTTGAAGCAAAGTATAACTGAAGGAAAAGAGATATGAAAGAAGAGGGCAGTGTAGAAGATATTATTAAAAGAGACCCCATTTTCTAGGTCTAACGCCGAGAATGAAGCTATTTTGACTCTCTCTTCTCTGAAAGAGAACGGAGTGTGTGTAACTGATATTCATTCCGAAATTTGCCGAATATCCTCTTTAAAAGTGCGATGGCAGTGTTTCTAACTAGAATAAATGCTATTAATATTATTCATAGAGTAAGTACATTAAGTAAGTTCAAGGAAATATTTTTTATAACTCTTGTTATGAACAAAATCGACTAACTATTGTCACCACTAAAGGTAGCGACCCTTTCTGCTTCAGAATATATTTTCAGGCTTGTGGAACAAGCAAATTCATAATTTGTCAGAATTTCTTCCAACGCCATCTGCGCCATCTACGATATCCCTCCCGAACTACATCAAAAATATATACTAATTTTGCGCGTGCGGTGACCCCTCTATAATATACTTACTCTATGATATTATTCATAGTAAACATTTAATGCAGTCTATTTGATTAAGCTCCAGAGTCCTAATTCAGCGTGCACGACTACTAGTGTAGGTATGGGAAACTGTAAGAAGATGACCTGCTCTGCCACATGTCTGATGTATGAATTCCTCTCAGGTCTTCCACCGGCTGTGCACTCCCTTGCGCTTTTTAAACTTATTTCTGATACTTCATTATGTCGCGTTAATATTCTATTTCAATTTTTTTTTAGCATTATTTCTTTGATTTATATATTGCAGTGCTTGTAGTGTTCACTGTATTCATATACTGACGAGGGGTTATGGAGGAATGGAGTTTTAATGTTTCAATCTCGCTCCAATAAAGACGTCTATCTATCTATCTATGGTGACCGAAGTTTCGATACCCATCTCGGGCTTCATCTTCAAGTGTTTGGTAGTAAGAAGATACTTCTGTCAAATAGTAATTACTCACATGAATCATTTTTAAAGTGAACATTTTTAAAAGATTGGCTGGACACGTTATTCGTTTAAAAATCCAACCGTAATGTTGAGAGAAGGGTAAAAATTATGGTCGATAGGGTCTAGTCTCCTTCACTACGGTCGTTTTCATTGCCATGGACGCAGCACGTACTACGCGTTACAGAGAAAAAATATAGTGCGTGCGTAATTACTCCCCGTCGAGAAATGAAGAGGCAAGAGATCGTGCTTGGTGGTGGGGGGTGGGACCCTTGCCTAGGGGGGGGGGGTGAGACCAGGGGAGGGCCTTGGTCCCCTCTATATCTTTTTTTTATTTTTATTATTATTTCCTCCGTCTCAAACTTCGGCCAGATTTTTCTCCTTCCCTCCACAGCAATTCCCTCATCGCCTTATTTTCTCTTTTTCAATTCCCAGACGTAAGGGCGTAATTACATGAGCGGCGTAATTTTCGTTCCGTAATTTCGAGCGTTAGACGAGCAGCGAAACGAGGCGTGTTGCCCCTTGGTCCCCGGAGGAGAAGACTTTCTCATTGTTGCTGCTCGCAGGGCCGTAGTTGGTGCGAATTAAATGCTGCCGTGGCAATTGGAAGAGCATCACGAAGGCGCATTCCACGCAGCAGACCGCCTACGCACGCTCTAAATCCTTCCCGCTTGCGCATACTAATGCACGGAGCAGAGCAGCAAGGCAGGACAATGCTCGCTAATTTCCCACCCGATGTGCTCCGCAGCGGAAGTGAACGGGCAAGTCTCGTGCTTCCGTTTTCGCGCGTCTAAGGCTGTCGTCGACGAGGAGGAGGTACGTGCGAAGCGCTACGAGCGCAATCATAAACCATGAAAGCCTTTTAAAGTTTCTTTCTCTTTTGAACTTTGAGTTCATGGGTCATTATGTGGACATGGGTATACTCTTCAAGACAATTTTTTTCCCTCGAGAAACGCAATGAATGAGTAATTAAAAGTGAGCATTGCATGTATGTACATATTACGGAATTATGTCGTGTGATTCATCATGTCATTTTAATCTTCGTGTTCTCCAATATATCAAAGACATTTTAGGAAAAGGATAAATTACTTTGCACTATTCCACTGGAGAAATATGATTTATTGATTCGACGTGTTTCACTCCTGTTCACTGCCAGTCGACATGTTGTCCTGATGATGCTGCAGTGCAGTGAAACATGTCGACTCAATAAATCATATTTCTCCAGTGGAATAGTGCAAAGTAATTTATCCTTTTCCTACAAAGGAATTCCACAGAGTATCGGCCGCCACCAATAACTTCAAAGACATTTTTACCGACGCTGTTAGCTTTCCGGAGAATTTTTCTACCCTATTGGTTCTTGCTGTTGACTTGAACATTTCACAAATCAGTTAAAGGATGTATAAATTGTATATAGCTGTTGCACGGTGATTTCCGCACATACCGTGGAGGGCTGCGGGTATTAGAGGTAATACGAAGGTGATCAGCTCAATCTCATTTAAAGTACTGATCATTGCATTAAATGCGTTGCTTGGAACCATAATTCTTCAATCCTCATTTTATTTTTTTAGGTCATCTCCTTAGTACACCCGGTAATGCAACGAGGAGTTTTCTCTGTGATGAAACTTTAATCAAGCCACGCTTTGCAATCGTAATAAAATAAACCACCGAGGTTTATGTACCTCGGCCATAAGCTTCCCCCGTCTATTCAGGCACTTCGAGCGTGTAATGAGGTAAATATCTCGTTTGGAGCCGGAATTGGATCTGATGATGGAAGAGGAATTTTCGAAGGTGGTGGAAGAGAGGAGTCCAGTGAACAAAAATAAAAAGGTGAAACCAGAGATCCTTCATTCCACTCCGCTCCCTTTTGGGATCGATAATCTCGTTAAAGTAAATCGCTTTGGGAGAGGGGGGGGTTAAAGGCAGTACAAGCAGCGCCACTTCCTCCCAATCATTTAAAACCGTGCTTCCGGCCTTAAACTCTCGTCGGAGACTAACTCAATCAAGTCGTTGTTTCACGTCCGATGTTTCACACGGATCTTAATTTCACATTTACCCTTCGGATGGCATTTCTCCCTCCCCCTTTCTGCTCCCCGATCGAATTATCAAAGGGGTTTAAGGGTTTTGACAAGTCCCACCTCCACCCTGTCCCATTGGCGACCCCAAGGGGCTATTGCTCCTCCAAAAAACCCGGCGTATTTCTTTGTCATATACCTACCTTAAATTATAAACCTAGATTATTTTGCTCCTTTTTTTGTCGTTGAAGTTTTGGTTATTTTACTTTAAAGTCCGGTTAAATTGTATGTAAACTAAAACTGTTTTTAAAACCACTAGCTAAATGTGTGAATGTAAATCAAAATAATTTTGGAATTAGTCGAAACTTGGTGGTAATCTGAAAGGGGAATATGCATTTTGTAAAAAGGCATTTTGCTCTTCTTAAAAGGCAAACTTTTGCTTCCAAACCATTTATAACGAGCTATTTGGCACATAGTTTGTTACAAATTTCCGGGACAAGACCCACGAACCCCTCTTTTCCTGGGGGGTATTCCATTCCCCAAAAGCCTCTGGTCTGGAGCCGCCCCGTGCCCTGACCAACCCCATCCAACTCCCGTCTCCATGCACATTCGTTTTTGTGACTCGTCCTCAATCGACGGGAAGGTGCTTCTACATTCCCTGTGTCTCCGTTGCTCCAGCGAGCGAGAACGAACGAGGAAAGTCGTTTCCGAAGAATAGAATCTCCAGAAGCGCACAGCAAAGCGAAGATGATGACAACGTCGTGATGGCATGGAGGCCGGACTCTTTTTCAACGGCAGTATCTATTAATATTATTTTTATTCCATGTCGGAGGAGATAATGTTCCCGCGCCACCTTAACCTCTCTCCTGTCGCAGGGCGGTGGAAAGAGTCAAAAGTTCCCGTTAATATTAATTAGTCACTTCGGACGGGAGCCTCCCCTCTTTTTCTCTTTCCTTCTAGTCCATCCATTCACTTTATTTCCCAGCATCCCTCCCGTGTTTCTCTCTCCTCCGCTATCCTCGGCAATTCCTCTCAAACGCCCTCTTTCTCTCATTTAAAGGGAAGCCATCCGTCCTTCCTCCTCTGTCGCCCGTTTGCGCTGAGCAAACCCTGAGTGCCCAAACCCCGTCTCCCCTTGTGATCTACTCTCTTCGTCTTCCCTTCGTACCCTCGTTACTCTGGGGAGAAAGAGAGCGGGGGGTACACCCCTGAGTGTTGTCATGGAGATTCGGCCGTTTCCTTCCTAAGTCTCTCTCTGTTCTCTGTCTCCTTACCTCCCATCCCTTTTTCCTTCCTCTTCCTTTTCTCAAGAAACTCGACGCAGAGGGAGAGAAAGTAGCGGGGAAAGACGCCGCGAATGACGGTGAATAAATTCAAAGAACTGGCCGCGCTGTAACTTTAAAGGAGTCACCCGCTGATGGTCACACAAATGTGTGAAATTCGCAGTGAAAAAATCATTCGCCTGGACTGGGATTCGAACCCAGACCCAGGTGAATAAATGTTTCCCGGACGCCTGATTCTGCATTGAACGGTCCTTTCTCCGGTCAGTTTTTTCTCTGTTTCGACAATTATGGCGTGGTTGGCCGTATTGTTGTGCTGCTTTGGGTGCTGGGGATCTTTTTACCTTTCGTCAAATTTTCTCTCTGGGTGTAACGAAAACTTCCAATAGAATTATGTTAGGAATAGGTAACTAGGTATCAGCCTCAAAAATATCACAGGAATACAGTTGAGAAGGAAGCATTTTCATTTTTGGAGCTATTTACACTTACACGCAGGTGTCACTAGTTATGACATCGTGAGGCATGGATCTTGCAATGCCCTACTAGGCACATCAGTATGGCGAATGGATGAGGCAATATGTGACGTAGTAACTATCCCTTTACATGGAAAGGGGTTTAGCGGTCCGATGTAGAGCTGCTGAACTTGGAACATTGTATGCGAGATCTACGAGGGGAAAATTGGGATGTTTATTTTTATTGCTGTAATTAGAATAATAGTTAAGAGAGTAGCGTTAGCAAAAGGGTCGTTTAATAACAGAAGAATACTTTTGACTGGATGCAATTGGTTCAAAAAAGTTCAAGCCATGTTCAAAGCAGACAGTGGAAGTATATGGGAGGGAAACTTGAACTTTGGCTAAAAAGGATGAGTACCTAAGGGTGGCAAGTTTTTGAGGCGGGATGGTTATTAAGGTGGCAGGTGAAAGTTAAATTGAGGAGGTTAAAATATGGAAGGGGAGGAAGAGAAGTAGCCGGTGGGGATTAGGAGGAGGCAAAGCATGTGGATGAGTAATAAGTTGAATGGACAATTCTAATGAACAAGGGTAAAATTTTGCTCATTTTAAGACAAAAAACGTGAGGGATTCGATGTTTGAAAAATGGATGAAGAGAGAAAGAGCTTTCCATTAAACCTGCTCAAGCTATTAGAAAAAGAAGCTGGCGATTATCGAATTGGGTAAATTAAAATTATGGAAAGAACTGAATGCGGTTATTTTTATTAGTTAGAAATTATTTGACTGGCACTAATAATATGTGCCGTTCCACTCTACGGTGTACGTAAATTAGGATTACTTCGATCTCCCATATTTAAGAATAAGACGGAAGTGAAATTTCTGGCATCCGGGCTTTATTCTGGTTTAAGTCAAATTTCGTCCCGGATGTGTCGTCCCCCCTTCTGCCTGGGCTCGCCTCGTCCTCGTCTCGTCCCTTCCGACAGTGCCTCTTCCTCCCCTTCTTGAGGTTGTGTGCCTCCCTCTTGGTGCCTCCGCTCCTCCTATTGCCTCCTCTTCCGTTACAACGTTCTATTGTGACTCGGTGAGCCTAAACATATAGGTACCTGATACGTATTCCACCTTTTTCATAGTACTGCTTTAGTAAATACCACTTTCTCTGCTGACAAGCTGTAGGTATTAGAAAATAAAATTAAGGTGAAAAATATCCAATTTGTAGGACGAATATTTTTTAAGAAAACTTTTTCCAGCCACTGGTGGACTGAGGCGCCATTTCTATTAAATGAACGTATTTCGAAAGCAATTGTTGCAGAAACGTTCTGATAATTATAGAAAAAAGTTAGATGGGCTGGCTAAGGATCAGATGGTTAGTTTTTACTGACATTCAATTCCTTGGGCTAACCTGCTTCTAACAATATAAATGATTAGTAAATTAGATTTACCACATGGATTTATTACGAAACCAATGTGGATACACTAAGTTTCTTTGTAAACATAGTTTCTTAGTAAAACTAAGTAACTTAGTTTTTCCTCATACATTTATTACAAAAAGGATGTGGAAAAACTAAGCTACTTATAATTTACAATGCTAAGCAAATTCCTCGAAGTCACGCCCGAGACAACGGAATGATTCTTAAGGCCGTTTTACACGGTACATTTATTTGTACAAACTCTTTCTTGAACTCTTGCATGAGGCAAAATGTATCGTGTAAAGCGACAAATTGTATGAACGCTTGTGCGAATGTCTCAATGCCTGCACGATAAATAGAACCTGTTCTAATTTCGTCTAGACAAACGTAGAATCTCACGTACATTCGTTTGTACAAAATCTTTCATCGTGTAAAACGGCCTTTACTAACATTTTTTGCAAAAATTGAGCTATATGATAGTACTCTTGAATTATTAAAATATTTAGTACTTTTTACAAACTTTTTATTGCACGACACGTTTCACCGATTAAAGGCATCGTCAGGCACAGAAAGTTTTTAACAAACAAACTTTGTGCACCTGACGATGTCGTTAATCGGTGAAACATGTCGTAAAATAAAAACATTTCTAGAAAGGTTCTAAGTATTTTAATTAATCATGAGTAGTTACGTAATGAACTTCTACGAAGTGATCACTGCCACTGCCAAGTTTATTAAGTGAATTATATGAGATAGAAAAATACTATTTCCCCCCATTTCCTCATTTTACACTATGTTATTTCGAGTTTAAAAAGCAAAAAATAGCAGGGAAAGGTCAGAATTTGCTGTTCTTATCAAAAGAAGGTTAAGTTTCTCTATGAGTAGCCAAAATGTAAATATTACAGTTGAGTCATTTTACGGTGAAACCATCTTAACTCGTACCAACTTAACTCAAGCGACGCGAGCACAGACTAGTTAATGAAATCCTCTTTTCTCTTCTGATCCCTCGAGGCCCGAGGAGAGAGTATCTCATCTCTGCTTCCGCTTCATGTCTTTCTCCTCCGTCTTCCTTCTTCTCTTTCTCTCCCTCCTTATCCCTCTTCCTTTTCCAAAGTGGACTTGGCCCACCTTCCCTCCAAAAGGGTGCCGCTCGATATTCACCCTCTCCTTAAATTGGGCGACAGTGTTGTGGGTCCAATCCGATTTGCGCTTTTTCGCTCCGAACAACGAATACCCTTGACGGCTCGGAAACATTTTGATGAGGGGCGTAGGTTTGTCGCGCATTCAAGAGCAAAGGACGAAAAGTCTCCGAAGTTCCGGGAGCTTATCGTGGCCTCGTGGGAATATTTAAACGGGGTGCTTGGTCGTCGCTGAAGTGAACCGATTACTTCTCATTATTTTTAAATACAAACAGATGCACGGAATCTCCATAAGACATGAGGCGATACTTTGTGTTTAGTCTCTCTCCACTATACGGATTTTTCAAACCTCATCAGCAGTGTAAGAACTTTCGTATCCCAGAATGTTAACGAGCTATGAGTATAAAAGTAAGAAATTTCAAAGAAATATCATTAATCCAAAAAATAATGTAAGACGTTACATGTGTTTCTCTTTTCCGCTCCTGTAATATGTTTGAAGGCCTGAACAGGAAGGAACTTAATTGTCATCCATTACAATGTGACCATTGTTTGTAATAACTTAGAAATTGTTTAGGTTTACATGTTTACAAGTCTACCTTTGTTAATATGCAAAAATTTAAGTGTGGTATTTGCTCTATCTGGCCATGCAGTCCGTGTATTTTATTTTTAAAAACTTTTTAGGTTAATGTTAGAATAATTCTAGAAGTGTGAGTTTTTATCATTCTGAGAAATGAAGGCTGTGATAATAATGTAAATGACTGGAATTGGCATTTGATGACAATTCCCCTTTGTTCGCTTTCCCTTCTCCTTCGTTAAGGGTGTTTCGGCCGGATATTAAGAAGGAAGAATCTGTCGAGGTATTTTTTAGCGATTAAGCAAAGGGCTTAATTTCTTCCCCGCAAAAGAGCAAGATTTACCCAGTCTTCTCGTCTTAGCCGAGAGGTCTTTTTTGGGAGCAGAAGCTCTTTCTCTCCCCTTGTCTTGAAAAATGAATTAAAAATCAAATTGAGTCCATTCCCACCGAGACACCCTTTGACACCCCCGGGCGATGACTGATTCCTTTTGGAAGACATTTTATTTGCAGAAACTGCGACTTTTGGGTGAAGTTCGCTCATCGCTGTTTTATTTATTTATTCGTTTCGCTTGGACTGCCAATTAGCACGAATTCTTTCGGGAACCTTTAGGGAATGAACTATGCAAGAAAATGCTCATGTAACCCACACTGTTGTATATTTAGATTTATATTATATGATGGCCATGGTGACAACCAGAGATATAAATATTGAGAGGGCAGTAAGGGTATTGTTGAGAGAGAGACTGAGATAGGAGCGATGGAATGAATCCAATTAAGAAAACTATTTATATAATTGACTCAACGAAACACATACTATAGGAGCGATTGAAGCTATAACTCTTCTTTACGCATTCGGTCTCGAAGGAAATACAGATTAAAAATGGTTAATTGTAATAGTGTGTGTTTTTTGAATGTTTTTTTTTTAATTGGAACAGTCCTAAGATATTTTATCTACTGAAGATCACTACCATTTCTTGCATTGGTACAGCTGTAATTAGTCTATATACATGCGAAAATAATTTTTGGCTACTGCCTGGCGTTGTTCGACATGTTATTTCCTGAATGAAAATATTTTTTACATGCATTGCTTCGATTTTATACTTACATTGATTTTTTATTCCTATTAGACGTTATCACGCATTATTTACTCCGCACTGAAGCTCAGGAAATGATCAAAGCTAAGTATCACAGCAAATGATCAGTCTCCCTCGAAGTATCATGCGAATGTAAACATAGTGCGCATGTCCTTATTGTCCACACGTAGCAAGGAAGTTTGTAATTTAGGTAACATTGTTAGTCGATTGGAGGTTCTAGAACATTAGTCATTATTTGCTGTTGTAATTTTAAACCCAAAGGTCTACAGATTAATATTTTGTTTCAAATCGTGAATGAAAAGGAATTGGTAAAGAGAGCTCCAAGAGCAAGCTGCAGATATCGTAATCATGCCTATATTGTTAAGAAAATCCATGCTTTACCTACTCGTTCTCTTGAAATGGACAATGGAGCCATCCGGGTTACTTTGCTTGCTTACCCGCCGTCCTAGCAAAGGTCCGAGGGCACGAGACACTCGTCGGGCATGAATGTTACGATTTCCTTAAGATTAAGGTCTTAGACTCATCATAAACTATTCTACCTGCAGGTTGTTTGTACAGTTCTTCCTGTAACTTTCCTATTTCTGGGACATCCTTTCACTTTTCAGCACATTACTTGCTCGGTCTGAGGTTAGCCGCATCGATATTGCGTTGACAGTTGGAGCAGCTTAGAATCAAATGCTACAGCTGGGAAGCCGAAGAAAATGGAAGGAATGACAGTAAACCAACAAGATGATATATATCCTCCTCGACGCGGAGGCGATTCCGACCGGCTCAGGTGATTCACGCGGCCCCAGTCCTCGCAACGGCGGACACATCCCCCGAACCGCCACCCCCCAGCCACCCGCTTGGAAAACCCCCGTTTATCCTCTCTCCTTCTCCTCCCACCCCTGGCCCTTGTGCACCCCCGTCTCCAACTCCTCCCCCTCCCCCCACCACCCCTCGTGCGTGCGTGAGCGGCGCCAACAATCGACATTATCCCCATGGCGATCTTCAACCCCCCCTGCACCGCCCCCCGTTCTCTTTAAAAGAAAAATGGAGGAGGAAATCGCCGAAATTAAAAAAAGCGAAAAACACTTCCAGAGACCTCCGTCTCACGTGATCGCCCTTCCTGCCACCGACCGGCATCGTCTCCCCCACCCGCCCCTCCTCCTCCACCCCCACCCACCCCTTGGCCATTACTTATTCCCTCCCTCTCTCTCAAGCGCCCCTACAACAATACCCTACCCTTGCTCTCTCTATCTCTATTCCCAGAAGCCGCTCCCACTCTTGTACATATACAAACCCTCGGTGTGTTCCCTAGCAACCCCCGTCTGGCCACACCACTGACCCTCTTCAATTGCGCAACCCTTTTGCCCCAATGGGGAATGTGATCTTAAAACCGATTCCTGTTAGGGACGATTACTATGTGTTTTGATTAGATGAAATCACCAGGTAGATTATTCATAATACCGGTGTATTGTTGCTACATTTTCGTGTGTTAAGAACAAAACCTTCCCTGAGGGTCATTATAAAAAATTATAAGTCCCAAATGACTCAAAAAGTATAGTTGCGATGCGATTTGAATTCAAACTCTGTGGATGCGGCGTTAATATTTGTTCCTAATACGATTGGGATAGGGTTTTAATCAAGATGGCTATTTAGGCATATTTTACATTTCCATTGCTCTCGTGTGAATAAATGAATGGAAAGAGTGAGTGAGGTAGACAGGAAAGAAATAAATGATAAAATGTCAAACGTGGAATGGAGGCTGTCGGAGTCGATGCGGAGGAGACGTAGAAATCAGCAGAAGGGCGCAGTGACGGGTGACGACATGCTGAAGAGTCCGATGGAGAGAGGAATGTTGGGTATTTGCGAGTGAGGGGGGAGAAGGAAAAGGATTATCATGTGCTCAATAGAAAGGCCAAAGATACGAATAGTTTTAAAAGGAATTGAATTTGGAAAAATTGGTAATTAGGCTAGGAAGAGTTCGAGTAGATCCAAACATCCTTATGATTTTATAGTCTGGTCCGTGCCCTACTAATCATTTGGTATAATACCAGGTATGGTAAACGGCTGGTGTCCCAACACCCCCCGCCAAACGCCTATTGAGGCGGCTTGCGGGGTAGTATGTAGATGTAGATGTAAGAAATTGATCTATTTAATTATGGTTGTTTTATGGTAAATGTAAATATGAAAGTAAAATTAAACTAGTTGTTATATGAAGTTTACTCAGCTCCTCAACTTGAAGAAATGGTGTTACATGTTAATTTTTCTAATGATCAGATATTCTAGGTCTAGCTGCATTAACCCTTTCGCCGTTATTACGCCAGCGAGGGTGGGAGGGTGAGTAATGCAAGGGGGGGAAGTGTGGTAGTCCGTCTCCATTGCGAGTGTGTTTTCAGGCGGGGGTTGTTGGATTGTCAGGGCGAGTTATCTACACGCCAACCCTTCCTGCTCCCACCCCCTCTTTAGAATCCTCCCCCCCCCCTCCACCCCCTCCACCCCCCATCCGCCTCTTCCTTCCCGCCTCCTCACGCACCCTGGAAATAATTGATGGTTTCCGAATGCATTACTTCTCTGGGACTTTCCGCCTCGGCCAACAACCCCTTCCCCTCCCTCCCCGGCTAATTTTTGCCGATTCCTGTCTCCTGCCCTCCCTCCCCTACACCCCGGAACGTACGTACATGCAGACACGGCCGTGCCTTGTGCCGTAATCGTGAGAGCGTGGATCCCTGAGCGAACCCATTGGATCCGCCCCTGGTCGTGCCAAACGAAGCGCTCTCCTCCATGTACGACGGAAAGAAAGGTTTTACGAGTCTCGTGATGTCCAAGCACTGAAAGGTGAATTTATCGTATTTTTATCACTGCTGTTAATAGACCTAATATTGTTAAAAATGTGTCAATACCGTGCTGCGCTTGCTTGGAACAATAAAATCCAGTACCCCAGAGCTGATCATTCGAGCTCAATATTTTGGAAAGAAATCTAATAAATACTATCTCTGACTTCAAAGATCCAACCCTCTACGACAGAGTCAATATCTGGTTGTAAAAATTAATTCCGATGAACTATTCATCAAAATATGTTTTGCATACATTATTTTTTGGTACTCTCCTGCTTAAGAGCAGGATTTAATGGACCGTCACTGCTGGTTGTTCTACCATAAAACAACTGTTTACTAACCGTGAGATCAATTGGAGTGTTAACTTTCCATCCTATGGTTCTGAGATCCTATTCCGCAGATAGTGGAGAGGTTTCTCCCGCAAAATTCCGATCCATACTTGGATGCCGTGTGGGAACCACTGCCACGGATGTGCTCCGTTCATCGGATGGGACAAAAACTGTGGAGTCCTTTGTGCCGCACGCTTAGAGAAGGTCAATGCCGACTGGGGGTTTATCTCCACTCGTCCCCTTCTCTTTAAGTAACTAATACCGCCTATATTGTGCTGCTGGTCACTGCCTTTGATAGCGAAAATGGTAGCGTCGGCTATCTTGTTTAAAACCAGTGTCTTGGTGAGGGTTATATAACCACCAACAAGAAGGCGATCAGGTTTAGATATTCATGGCTCGTTCATTGCCAATATTTCGAATTTATCTGGTACTTTGAGTGAGATTTTCTCAGTTCATAATTGAGATAATATTTGGATACTATTTTGAAATGTAAGCAGTGGTCAGAATCATGAAATAATTAGAAACATTTTTTTCCAGAACTTTTTTTTGTATATCTTAAATCTTCAGTAATTGACTAAGTATACTTGAGGCATTAACTTAAATAACTTGTTTCCAATTTAAGCGATATGCCTTCAAAACTGGAGATTTTTGTTGCGATATTTCAATGTTAATACTGTTATTAATGTTTTAAACAATTTAGAAAACATGAATTACTCACCGTTTCGTTTCTGACGCTATTTGTGCGTCTCCACTTCCTTTTTGTTTAATTGTCTTTTTGGATCGCACAGCCGTACCATATACAGTGGTACACGACTTATTTTTTAAGAAAATGTCTCAGTAATTAGCGCAATAAGTTGCTGATATTTCGGTCTCAATCGAATCACGAACTCTTTTTCTTTATGATGAGGCCAAATTCTTTGAATAGTTTGCGTAGTGATGTCCCTATGAAATTTAACTATCGTTACGCCTCCCATATGTTCAGAAACTCTTCTTTTCCATTTCAACTCAAATTCTGATCCGTATTTCCATTTTCGACGATTACATCGAACTCTTTTTTATTCAGCAGCCGTTAGTATCACAGCGTCACTAGTCACTTGTCCCATCCGTCTTCTATGCTTTCAAGAATGTTGTATCGCAAAGTTCCTCCGTCTTTTATCCTGCCAAGAATCTCGGCTTTCTTCTTGTTCGTCGCACTAACTGCATCCTTTTCTGGATTCATATCAATTAGTCTTCACATCTCTCCTCATATTTACCCCAAGCCCCTACTTATGGAATTTTAATACATGTAACAACCCACACATAAATTTGCTATTTTGAAGTCGATAGTTGCAAGGCATTCTGCTTTGCTCTCCACGCATTGCAGAAAATGCAGAAAACCAGATGACCTCCGGATTATTGGGCACTTTATTTTACAATACGTATGATGGGAATTGGAATATAAGGTGAGTCTGAAATTAGAGAACCAGTCAGGGACGCCTGCTCTTTAGGTATGGGCAAGTCTCCTTGAGGTCTCTGGCATATCATTGCATCCGCTTTGAGCTTGGATAAGCGAATTCTAGACTCGAGCTCCTCCGGTCAGGCTAGCGTCGCCGCTGTCTTCATTCGTGTCACATGCTCGTATTGTACAATATACGTCACGTCACCCCTTTTGCCTCCCCCCGTCATTACGCCACATTAAAAAGGGTATCCCGTGGGGGGGGGGGGCGAGATGGTCGCGTGGGGAAGGAAGAGAAACGTCGAGGGGCGACAGACACCGTGTCCGGCCGCGATGGAATCGTTCCTCCCCTCAACTGATTGGACGAACGAGGCTTTTCGCCCGACTCCCTCGGTTATAGTCTCCGGGTGCCCTTATCGCCCACTCCTTCGCAGAGAAAGTTTCAAGCAGAAAGCCTCCACTCGGCTGACCAACACCTCAATTTCTCGCCCTCGGCGCCGTGCATAATGGTGTTTGCGGAGGCTAAGACGTATACTTACTCTGCCCTTGAAGCGTATCATTGTCATTTCGTTTTCGCTTCGCTTTTGCCCAGAAGGCTAATCTTAACCATCTATAATATAGGTGTTGATCTACGACCGTCGTCCGAATACGAGAGAATGGTCGAATTAAAAGTGAGATTTAAGCTGTGGTGGTTTTTGAAGAGACTCATACTACGTGCCCTTCCCTTCCCAGGCCCGTTGCGTTTCATTAAAATGAACAGGAAATGTGTTATAAGAACAGTAGTGGATAAATATAGCGCTATTGATAATGGAATCTCCAGCATAGATTTCGTTTTTCAGCACACAATATGAAAGTGTCAATTATGGAGAAAAGTCTATTCTGGAACCAATTCACATTTCAGGAATCCGTGTTCACTTCTTATCCTTATTTGAAAGCAGTGAGTGGTTCCATTAGTTATTTAACCTACCCTTTATCAGCTCTTCTGAACAATATTATCCCCAAAAGTTTTTTTGTAAGGAAATACGTTTAGGAATTACGAATTTTCTTCCGTGAGCTTTTTATTCATCGTATAAAGAAATCTGTCTATCACACATATGACATTCACGATTTCTTCATATAATGAATTGATTATTTGAATGGAATATATTTCTTCAACCTGAAGAATAATTCGTAGGAACATGTATTTTTAAAAAGAGGGTTTCTGTTCGTTTCATTATTGCGATTTGTTTTTCACTTTTAATCCTCCTGTTTTCCCTCAGAGTAGAACTCTATTCTTGTTCTATGCGAATCCATACTCAAATTCATCGCTTAGTCGTTTTGTGACCACGTATATCAAGAATAATGGCTGTAACGAAGTGCTGCATACCAACACGTGGTTTCCGTTATAATCGCACTGAACTGTGGTCTTTTCAATTTTGCGTTTACTCTGTGGTCATTATCAGTAGAGAGTAATTATATGTATGTCTGGTTTTCCATCATTAAGCGTATTTGCATAAAATAAACGCCTATTTCAATAGCCACCCGGTGCAATTTTACGCATTGGCAATGCATTGTAAGTGATTATTTGCTCGATTCCGCAGGCCTCCAGAATGTTTTAGCAAAGAATCTTTTTGCCAAACCGGGAATTGGCGAGTGTCTCACTATTCTGTTTGTTATTTCGTTGAGCAAATACCCGTTTGAATTTTAAAAACAATCAGCGAAGCTTGTATTCGGGGTTCCTCTTTGGTGAACCTTAAACTCTTATCCCATAAGTTTCAGAACCTGCAAACTCGTATCAGCAATTAAATGTTAATGAAATTGAGGAATTTTTTCAGTTGTAGCTCTCTTATTCTTGTGAATGTGATTCGAAATTGTTTATCACATTAAGTATTAAAGCACCCGGACAGTCAATCGTACGTACTTGGGATGACTCATGAGGAGTGAGCTGTTATTCAAGTCTCTGCGTTATTATTATGATTGACCATCTCAGAATGTGACGTTTTCCCAATAATGCTTGGGGTGATATATGTTTATGTACGAAATAAATTCAGAGTTTTATTCCCGACTTATCGTCATCAACTCCACCTCGACTCGTGTGGATTTGGCGGATTTAATGGACGAAGCGTGAAGCGCTCGATTCCATCTATCGCCCTCTCTTATCCTCGCGTTGCCCTCCTCCCCCCTCCCCATCAACCCCTCCTCCCCCCCCCCCCTTTCTCCGCTTCTCCGTCGAAATTATCGCCCCAAGGAATTAATTGCGGGGGTGGTGGTTGTCCCGACCGCCGCGTCGACCAATGGAGGCGCCACCGTCGCCCATTTATTTCGCCCCCTGGTGAGTGATCACTGTACTTATCTCCTCCTTCCCCGCTTTCATTGCCTCCCCCCCTCCCCCTGACGTCTCTCCACCCCCAATCATCCCCTTCCCCTTCCCCCGGCCCCGCCCCCACACCCAACACATCAATTGGAGGGAGATTTGCACCCGGGTGCGTGGGGTGCGGGCCGTCAGGGGTCAGTTCGCCGCACCACGTCGACGCGACGCTTCTTTGCCCCTTGACACCCTTTTCCTGCACCCTTTTTTTGCACCCTTTTCATGCACACCATCCCTGCTATCTGAGTGGCGACTGCAACGGAAATACAAGGATTAATGCATGATTTTCTCAACTGCCGTGATGAACGTTAAAAATTGCGTTGAAAACTGCAATACGAAATACGAAAGTTTCCTGGATCGGGAATCGAACTGCGGGCTTATGGCGGTGGATCTATAGTTTAGCGAGCCTCGACAGCGAAGGTCATTTCGCACATAACTGCCTGCCGCGTTGAGACTGGGGCAACGGCGATCGGGACGAACATGAGGACCCTTGGAATTCGAGCCGTGGGGTGACCGAACGAGAACCGGTGTTCCCGCCGCCGCCTTGACCAGTTGCCTGTGGCACTGCGGTGGCTTTACGGGGCAGTTAGTTGTGATTACTTCTTTAAAAATTACATTTCATTCCCTCTAAATTTCTTCCCAGCAACTTTGTCCCTTCCTCGATGATTCCCAACACGTCTATCTTTGCCTTTTCCTTCATCCATCTTAAAAATCCACAATTTGGTAGCGTAGCTGGATAAAGCACACGGCGCGATATCGGGAGATCCGGGTTCGAGTCCCGGTCAAGGTGAATGATTTTTACTCTCTGGAATTCCGGTTCAACTTATTTTATTCAGCCATCTCCACGTACAATCCTGGTAAAAATTCAATCGTTGTTATTTAATTTTGAGCCGAATCCTGTGTCAAATCCTTAATCGAATTCAGTGCGATCATTTCATATTCGCCCTTTCATCGAATAGTCTTTTTTCGAGGATTGGTGTGCACTCACTATAGCCGCTCAACAACGTTCGAATGCCACATTTCCAACTTCCGTAATTGCTATAATTTCGACGATAAAATCCCCATGGAAAGTTGTTGCTTTTCAGTGCACGTTTCAGGGAGTTATGGAGAGACCACAAATTGCATTATGGGAAATTCGCCGAGCCAGCGGTTCTCTCTGCTCGTCCAAAAAATTGCAAGTGTGGCAAAACATTTCCGAGGCTAAACCTCGCGTTGGAATACACTCCCTTATTTAACTTTGGAGGAGGAAATGTTATTTATTTCAGTTTTTCAATAGAAAATCGTATTTTCATTAACGAGGACCTCTGAATTTACCCTTGCCGCGCATAGGACAATGCGTCTAAGTTTTTCAACATTTAAATCAGCCCTCTTCCGTAAGAATCGATTAGTGTACGCAGAGGAAGCAGAGTTTTTTTTAAATTTTCTGGTGTCAGTATAGGGTAGGTAGCACCTAAGTGTATATGTTTATGAGAGAATATTTATTTCATTAATACGGTAGTTAGTATTTTTTTTCATAATTATTCGAGAATTATGCTCGGAAGCCATTTACGTATGGAAGCTTCTCCATTTGAAATGTTTTCTACCGGATGTTTTTGTTTTCGAACTATATTTTAATTTTGTGAACTCTTCACGGTTTTTTTCTTATATATTAATGTTTTTTGGGAAATTTGCCCTTTAATTAAAGTCTGCGAAACCGTAAAAGTCTCTGGCTATCGTATTGGTCCTATTGTCCCTCTCTCTATCTCGCAAATGATGGACGAGCAGTATTTGTTTAGAGTAAAAAACTATACCCATGTATGGTTTTTTCCTTCGTGATTTTGAACTATTTTTAGAAAAAACGTTCGTCTCAGCATGAGTTATGCTTAATAATATGATGTAGGAGTTTCATCTAAAAACAGACACGAATTTAAGAATGTTTGAAAATCTTGATTATCTTAATGAGTTTATAGCAGGTATACCGTAAACCTGAAAATGTTCCGTCCCGTTTATGGCAGACTCACCTGCGACGGTCAGTAGATACAGACTCTTCAGGGGTTGCCTCATAAGGACCACTATATTGAGGATCACTGCCAGAGCACATTGGCGGCCAAACATGAGAATCAGGGGAACAACAAGAAATTCGATAACTCGGTACAACGAGAAAATTCGACCATTGACTCAAATTGAGGCGCATACCTACGTTTCAAAAGGAAAAGGACAAACGCAATGGTGAGGTAATCGTGGTGGGCGTTGGCCTGATCATCACCGCCAGTCTTCATGTCTTTTTCATTATCCATGCATTTAAGGTTAGTTGCTCGTACAAAAATTGAAGTGTGTACCGGAGACCAAAATGTATTGAAGTGAAGAGTTGGATCCAGGGAGATTGTGATTATCGGCAGGGGATTCTAAGGGAATCGACGGGCGCGTCAGTCAAATCGAAACTCAACCGGCCGGCCACCCAAGGTCCCGCTGTTTGAATTCCGACTCTGTCCTGAATGTTAATTTCGAGGTTAAGCCCTCATTGGAAGGCTCCACCATCTGTAGTCCCCATGAGAGTAACTTTAGCCTAACTTTTCCCCATGGTAGATTTCTCAGGCTGAAAGATGCGACGTAACAATTGCCGTCGTCAGAGCACTTAAACCGTTAGTTGAGCGCTACTTGACAGAACTCTTCTTAAAGTCAGCGTTATCACAGAGAAATTTACTTCCCAGTATTTATGAAAGATAACTAATCGTTACAACTATGCTATAATCCTGAGGTTCTGGGTGTGATTGAATTTGACGAGACATTGCTAAGAATGAGATGAGTTCTTTTAATATTCCACTGGCTTCAAACTGTAGGTAGTCATTTTGTAGCCTGGCGTGTTCACAATCAATCTGGAGGACCACAGCGGCTACCCCATACTCTTACTGTGAAGTGGCTCAAATATTAAACACGGACTTCAAAACGCCAAACTTCGCTCTTCTGCATCTCCCATTTTAGTTTGTCATTTTTTGCATTCGTCACCCCCCCCCCCCCCCCCCCCCCCCCCCCCCCCCCCCCCGCTCTCTGTTTCCAGAGCTCTCCGTCCCCTCGTTTGTCGCCACAATCGCCTCATCGGCTTACGTCCGTTACATTTTTTTGCGAGCCGGCGTTCCTTGTGTCCGTGTGCCTGTGTGGTCCACGTGGCATCTGCGATTCTCTTTTGTTTGTCGCCCGGGGGGCGGCTTGGTTGGGGGGCGGGGGGACACTTCTCGCCCCCGGAGAGGGGCAGTGGCCGACGGCATGTTTTGTCCCGCTCCGCGTTGGTTGGTTCTCTCGGAGATTGAGCGGACGGCGTGCGGCGTTTGTTTTTTGCGCCGCGCGACAGAGAGAGGGCGTGGGAGTGCCGGGCAGAGACCCCCGCGGCGAGATTTGGAATAATATTAAATTAAAAAGCATGGCCAAAGGGGAGCCAAGCGTCCAGCTACCCCCCGAGCCTCCTCTCCCCTCATTGGTGGAGATATCGTCGCTCTTTTGTCACCCGCTCTTTTCATCTCGCCGCCGCCCTCATTCCACTGTGCACGCCCTGGTGGTTGTTGCCCTGTAGTGTATTGCATCCCCCTTTTCATGTTCGGTGCTTTGTGAAAAGTCCTTTTTGTTTCAATTACATTTTGCCATTTAGGTCACGTTTTCAATAAAATGGGAGAAGGGTTCCATTGCTCATTATGTCCCATCGCTGTCGTTCTTGTGAACCTGACACTGCAAAAAAAAGATTGACCCTTCTTTTTTGTTTAGCGCTATTCCTCCTACTTTAAGGCTACTACGCAATCCATGACTTTAAATCAAGGAATATCATCAATCTTACTTTTACTTCTGTACAAATTATCGGTACCATTTTACTTAGGGTTTTGTTTGTAGTGGATTTTTACATCGCTGAAGAAAATCTCATTAAAACATTTTATGATAATCTTCCTTAATTTCTTTAGTATGTATATAAATGACGTGAAGTATACATTATTATCTCAAACTTTTCACTCAGTTTATAGCTAATTGAGAATTGGTGGACTTTTCCATGTTTTTGCAAGATGTTTGGGTCGTTTTTCGCAGTTGGTTATGTTTGAGTTTATTGATGTAATCACGTTCCGGGTTCAGAAGCTGCTTTTAGTGACATGAGTCAAAGGTTAGATTAATTTTCCGCTTGATGACGGCATTTGCAACATTTTAATTTGCATAGCACTCCATAAGAGCTCCTGGTGTGCAGTATAGGAGGAGGCGTTTCGGCATCCTCCAGCCAAGGAGGTAAGGGATGAATAACTGAGGTGTATTTTTTTGTCCTTGTGTTTGCTGGGCTTGAGTAATAGGTAGGTACCCTAAGGAATCTGTGATTTTGGAAAACCCTTTGCATTTATCTATTCGTTTTAAATTCTTATTTCGCTATATCTAGTCCAAGAAGTTGATGTGATCGTGTTGCTCGAATCATTATTTCGATGTCGAAAACGGATATACTCTATCAAAACCACATAAGTCAATATTAAACATTGGAACCTTGACCAAATTTTGCGATGAAAATGTTATTGAAATTTGAGTTCGGGAAAATATCATCTATTTTAAAAACCTTGTTCCACTATTTCTATTTGTTCGGAGCTTCGTTACATAGTCTCATGGTGCCGAATTTATTACTTGAACTGAGTTTTGATCAGCGTTGGATTCAGATTTTTACTGAGAATACCCAATGTTATTACAGCAACAAGTTTGTGTCGCCCGCTAAAGGACTCAATTTTTTTTCTACGTAAAAAGTCCTTTGTTGAATTGAAGGTGTTTTTGCCCTCGTAAATGTTATTCCTAATGCTTCCGTTGTATCCTAGTGATGACTCGTGTTGTTTATTCCTGTATGGACTCGAAAGTGTTCCAATCTTGCCGACTGAATTTCCTCGAGGGAACTTCAAGTGCTTTCGTTGTATTTTCATCTGCCTGAAAAAAAACAATCATGCGCCTTCCGGTGTGGGAGGATTTGGTTGGGGAGGTTTGGGTGAGTCAGAGAATAGGCAAAACCCTTTGCATGACGGGAAGGCCCAACCTCCTTCTCTTATCCTCATGCCCCTCCTTTTTATTCTTACCTTCTCCCGTCACGTGATACATGTAATGACGCGAAAAGTTGGGAAGGAGTGGTGTGGCCGTGAGCGTTCGTTGTGGTAGTACATGTGTACCAACTGCTCATATACACATCGACTGAAGTTTTCTTCTTGCGTTTGTGTGCGGTCGTAACCCCGAGGGTTCCACGGCCAGCCACCGAATTTTCCACGCCATAATTGAGCCAATCACATCAATTCGTAATGCACCCTGGCCGCACGCCTCGTGAGCCAGGAAGAACACCCTCCTGTTCTCTCAGCGTAAAAACCTTTTTCCATCGGATGACGAAACTGAAATTTCGAACGATTTTCCGCCGTCCGTCCACTTTGGCGCCCCCTTCCTTACTCTTCTCTGCCTCGAGAGTGGTGATCGTCGGCGCGCTGCACTCGTGACCCAGAGCATTTTGCCAAAGTTTCAGAAGGGAATTATTGGGAGGAGGGTCGAATTGGGAGGGGGCGGAGATCAAACCACACCCCACCCCACCCCACAGTCCCAATCGCACCAATCCTCTTAGATCCCAGTAGGCCACGGTGTCCGTGTCATGGCGGAGATACAAAGCCGTGTTGATGCCTTGGCAACACCGCGGGATCAATGCCTCGTAAACATTTCCGGCCGTATGTCTTGGTCACCTCACTCAGTAACACTGACAGGTAATCAAAGAGAGAGATATTTAACTTGTACTGCCACTTGACCTTCTAATCTTTATTTGCAGTTTCATTGTGACATTTTTATTTGGTACCATCTAATCAGTATGATGTCTTCGCCTCAGAGAGCCTGTCGCATTTTTATGTTTCATTCGGAACTTAAAAGTAAAATGGTTCCTAGACTCTTGAATGATATTCATTATCACGAGTGATTTTCCATGCTATCATTGCTGCTGGTGTTCATGCAAATCCTTGTAGCCATGTTTGTATTTGTTGGAAGAACCTGACTTCTGAATTTGCTGACTTCTTATTTTTTTATTCTCGTTAGGTGTATGATTTTATAACTATGTGATTATTACTCTGTTTGATGGTGAATTATTTATGGATATTTGGTGGACTACAATGTTGTTTCATATTTCAAGTTAATGCAGTGACAGAATATTTTTACAAATGCCACAGCAGTCAGAACGGTCACTGTATCAGTGGCTATAGGACCGCGTTTGACCCTTTAAGTAACTAGATGATGAATATTCTCTTTGCTATGGAATCGGATACTTGCGTCAAGTGTTACATTTGCTGCATCCTCCGTGAGGCATATGCAATGAAAATTGGGTGGTAGCGAGGAATTCCTTTGCAAATAATTCATCGTGACTAGTTGGAAATGTATTTCAAACAAATTTATTCATGTCCCTTCGTTGCCCAAACGGCTCACGGCGGGTTTATTGCAAATATGTTTATTTTAGTCAATTTTTTTCAGATTTATAATTCCCGCGTGAAATCTGATATTTCTTAATCAAAGATTATTTTCCTGCAATTGAATTCGCTTATTGTATCCACTTTCAAGTAATTCTGTAGTATCCATGATGAGAAAACCACCTTTGTTATTTCCCCAAAACCTTATGACGCTGGCACGACGCGCGTTTCACCACACTGTGGCATACTCATGTGCAGCACATGAGTATGCCACAGAGTGGTGAAACGCGCGTCGTGCCAGCGTCATAACGTTTTGTGGAAATAACAAAGGTGGTTTTCTCATCATGAATATCCATAATTTCCACGAGGTCAGGCCTGATATCATCAGTTTTAATTCTTTAGTAGTTCATTTTTTTTTTATTCAAGTAGGAGTAAGAAGAAATTGTTTGCATGTTGTCGTCTCGCTCACCGTGAATTGTTATCGGCTGCACAATTGACGCTTGTATCTCTCAGAAATGACACATGCTCGGTAGTTGATGTTCTCACTTGCTCCAACGTACCTGTTTTTGAACGAGCTTGGGTTCGCGAGTGCCCCACCATTAAAAGTTTGAGGTAAATATTTGTGTATCCCTTCGGTGACTATTTTGGAATTCTCCCGAGCATTATTTTCGCTGAGAGTCACGGCCGACGCCGTCTTTGCCTCAAGTCCCCCCACATCCCAAGCACAAAAAAAGAACTCCGTCCAGACGCGAATTAGCATTTCTTTCCTTTCTTTGGTTCCTCTGGGAGGCTGAACGGTCGCCACACGTCCCCCCCCCCTGGAAGTGGATAATGCATTTCAATTCCTCCCGTCCCGGGAGCCACCTCCGCCTACCTCATTCCCCGGCAACGTCTTGAGACGCTCACCCCCTTCTATCCCTCGGCACACCCCCCCCCTTTCTTCTCATCCACCGCTATTCTCCTCTCCCTCTCTCCTCCTCCGGCCCTCCCCGGTCGAAAACCTTCGTCGTTAATAATTCACCTTCCCGCCTCGAAGCGTCTTCCCAATCAGCCAAGCCGACTGACTGACTCATGCCTTTTCCTCCCTCCCCTCCCTTTCCGTCAAAGACCCCCCTCTCTCTTTACTCTACCACCCATCCCAACTTCATAGTTTCCCCTTTCTCAAACGTCTTCACCCCCCCCCCCCTCTCCCCGAGACATTTCTCTTCCTTTGGCGCGATTCCCAACTTCCTCCTCCTCCGCGACGGCTCCTGTTTTTCCAGCGCTTCGAACAAATCTCACGGGCGCGTTCACATTTTGTTGGGGCGTAATCGGAGGAATTCATTAAATTTGATGAAGTTTGGGAATCATCGACTCGAGAGAGTCCCGCGCCAATAGCGGGCCGCACTACGGTACACCCCCGCGTGCCGCACTGTCAACTTAAATGAAATGGAGTTGTTGTGAATCATACACGTCATTTCTTGCTGATATTATCTGTTTGTTCTGCGATTTGAGGGAATGCCTCTAGTGTAGAATGTGGAGTGTATTTATGTCATCACCTGTGCAATATACTGCCCAGTTTTCGATCGTTAACGCTCCATCGGTCATCATCGCTTGACGTCCAAGCAATATTCAGAAGTGAAGAAATATTTCTTCCTCGGCGCTTAATGGAAAAATGTCAAAAAATATTGGCTCTGCGGGCATATTGATGAGTTCTATAAGTATTTGAAGACCCATCAACTCGTAACTTCTTCTGATGCTAGCAAAATGTTTACGTTGAGGGTGTTGATATTAAAAGCAAGAAATATTAGAGTAATTATCTCCTCTTCAAACGCAATACAGTAAACATTATCTCTCGAAGCCTGTATCTCAGGGTATGAATATCAATTTATCAGAAAGTTATGGTGACATGTATGATTGCCTGAGGCCCGGCCTACTCTGCGTCCAAATCGTGTAAACTGTGCTAAACTTCTACTTTTTTCTAAATATCTCTTGGATTTTTCCTAAAGTTACGTCAGCGCACTTTTTTAAAGGTTCATCAATGAGTACGGATATGAATTTTTAATAAAATTATTTTGGCTCGAAATTGGAAATAATTATAGAAATGGCCTCAATAATAGACCACTGCAGAGCCTAGCATGACTTAGATGAATAATAGTTACAGGATAGGAAGTACATCATACATGAAAACAAATTCTAAAGATAATATTTTTGCGACACCATCTACGTAATTCCATATATGTATCTAGGTATTTGACGTTATGGTGTCTTTCTCAGTTAAGGTAACAATTTTTTCTCGGCGACGTGCGTAAGAGTCATAAATATTGCCTTCCACTTAAATTTTCCTTAGCGGATGAAATTATATAATTTCCCGATCTGTTTACTTTACGATTAGTTTTACTTTGTTTATTATTTTATAAACGGGAGTTTTCTGAACGCAGTGGTCTTGAAGGTCACTATGTAGACAGGGTTAGATATTTGATAAACACACTTGATCTTTGGCGGAGTCTGCCTTCATCCGTTTATGGGTGCAACTGAATTTCTTGAGCTCCTTGTCCCCCTAATACTAAAGAAGCGATTCGTGTAGGAAATGTTTTCCTTACGCTATCGCCCGCGCAAACCCCATCTTTTCTCCAATGAACTCACTGGAGCATATTGTGGAAAATGTTTGGGGACAGGTACATTCCTGATTTTCCAACATTGATGTCGTCCAATTCGATACTTCCCATTCCCACCCCACCCCCACCCTTTGATGTATTTCCATGACCATAATAATTATTCCTATTCTCACCTATCTTTCTTGGGAGAGGAAAAAATGTTTACGACTAATCACCTTTCTGCTCCGCGAGACAGCTCTGTTGAAGAGCGGGAAGCCACGCGAGGCCCAAGCCTTAACCTCCCTCTCCCTTACTCCTCCTTACTCCCCCCACCCCCGCCTCCTCTCGTATCCTGTCGTTTTATGCAGGCCCGGAGATCGCGTGTTTGTAATTGAATGAAGGGGGTTGTTCCACCCCCTCCCAAACCCCCTCTCTTTACAAAACCCTCCTCCCCCAGCTCTTTCTACACGTGTGTGGGGGAGGGTGAAGTGAGGGGGCGAAGCTCTGGCGCCACCATTTTGCCACACCCGCTGAGATTGGCGCCGTCGGTTACTCCACGCAGTCTCATTGTCGTCCCAAGCGTTGCCGGGGGATGACGCCCAGACTCTCAATGATGCGGTTGCCCGCGACGGACACATGCATCCCGCATCGTGTCTCTCTCTCACTGCACGCGAGTCCGTTGCAACTCTGTTCGCTCATATTTTTGGAATTCCTTGGCTACTTCTGATTATACCTTGCCCTCGGATATTATATTTCCTCTTCTGTTTGTTTTCTGCGTCGTAGAGGTGGATGAGAGAGAATTATGTTTTCATCCATGTATAAAATTACCGTGCTGGAATGGGCACAAGAGATTTAATGGAGAAAAATTGCATGCATAGAATCAACCGTGATCAACGTTACTTATGTAATTTGCTCATAACGAGGGCAGAGAATACTATCAATAAGTAATTTTTACCCTTCATTATTTGAACAATGAAACCGAACAGGTACCGATGAAGAAATTGTGAGGAAAATTACAAACTATTCTCTATCCTCGTTTGGATTTTATGAAGCACAACTGTGCATTTTAATTTTCAATAAGTTTCGTTTTGACGCTTCATGCGTTGGGAAATACCCTGGAAAAAGTATTCTGGAATCGAGCCAAAGGCCATCGACTTTCCGGGTCTGTGCGCGTACCACATTTCCAAATTTCAAATGCGATGTTTGGGGAACCATGGGAACTAGATGTCCTGAGTCATTACTCTCCATTGAGGATGGCACTCGTAAGACATGATCGTATTTTAGGGGATTCATTATGTACAATTATCTTACTCATTATCCTAATTATTGGCATGGCTGATATATAATTATGAAAAAGGCTAGTATGGTCGCATTCAAAGGGTTCTTCCTGAGAGATATCCATTTTTTCGCTACCACTTTCGATGTCCCCTACGCCAACATTTTATAAAGGTGCGGTGAACGAATATACACGTATGCATTTAACAGCACCTCTTTCTGTATTATTCATGTGAAGAGCCTTCTGCTTCTTTTGTACTGAAATAGGGTCTATGCTTTTTCTTAATCATCCGCAGAACTTCCGGTCATTTCTCTCCTTCAGATTTTAAGTGTGGGACTTTTTTTGTTTTTATGGATGAGGACAACAGAAATACCGTGTGGGGAAGTTTTGATACTATGCACATGTGCTGGAAATATTGTTAAAATCAACATTTTACCTTATGATCCTGTCATAATGTGATTGTACCCTTTTTCACATTTACTTCAGATACTTTTAGATTCTTCTACATAATTCCATTTCTCAGCTGAGTAGGCATAAAATCTTTTAGTTTTACGCAAGATTAGAAAGGACAGGAGAGAAGAGGAAAATTGAAACTTAATGGCCTCTCATCGAGAACAAGCTCCCTTGAAGTCTGCTTTTTATAGTTTGAGAGGGACGAAGTAGTTTTATTTTGAACTTTCGTCAAAAGTTCACATAAAGTGGCTCCACCCGTTGAGAGCGGAAGCAGTCGTTTCAGGCTGCACACTTATGGTAATATTTTGGGATCGTGCTGAGAATTGTTTTCTTTTGTTTAAGCCCTAAAAGCGAGTGGTGACTGACTTAAGATTGAGTAAATGGAGTGTCATTGATGCCTTGCCTTCCCGAATCGACTGTTCGAACCAATTTTTGAATCAATTTTTATTTGAATTAGTATTTGGATCAATCTTCTAAATTAACCAGATGAATGAGATTGGGGTCTTCTGGGCTCTCTTCCGCACGAAGGACCCCGAAAGGTCTTTCATCCCCTCCACTCCGCTGAAGCATTCTTTCCAATTAAATGAATCGCCGTCTACAACCCTTAGTTATTATTAGTACCATGAGTCCATACGCCTCACTCAGATTTAAATGTGGAAAAAATGTTTTGGCTGAAGTAATGCCAGTGTTAACTACTGCAAATATTTGGGTTACTCACTATTGACTCAAGAAAAATTTTCGCGTTATAAAGCAGTCACTGGAAGATGCTTGCTCAAATTATAGGGGAAAAAAACTTAATTAAATATTTAATTTCGCAATGTATGCTTAATTAGAATTAAAGCTCTTCGGAACAATGCATATTAGGTAGTGTGAGCTAAATATTTATTAATATAGAAATCATTTATAGTAGTACCTCAGAAGCAAAATTACGTTTTGATATATTTGCCTAAAAATGAAGCCGTTTCCCATGGGATATGGCTTGGCAGTCCACTTCTGGAAAACATATTTTAAAAATGAGGACGACCCAGTTCATAGATCACGTCAGTAATTTAATACTTTGTGCATTTTATTTGTTCTCAATTATTTTGACAAATTATTTTATTACTCACCTTTATATTTTTTTTAATTTTTTTATAAAATGGAAAAAAATGTTCCGTTTTGAAGACGGTTTCAATGACCGGCGTGAAAAAATAGTTAATTTTTACTACAGAATATGCTTATTTTGGTTAATTACTGTGATGTTCGGTCCATGAGGCAAGTTTGGGTCAGTAAAATTGCTATATCTACATGATGCTTTTTAAAACTCTCTGTTTTTTATATCTTACTTTTTTAATACCAAGCATTCTCGAAGTGTCTCCAGAAAAGTGTCGCTAAAAATACTTAAAACTACATAAAAATGAATCAATGCGTTGAACCATAGAGTAAGCATATTACTTACTCTATGGTTGAACTTGCCCATAGTGAAAAAGATAAAATTATTTTCCCAGTTATGTCCCTGATTCAGGGATACTAGATAATTGATGACAAGAGAGGTCCAAAACGAGAAATGTATCTCACTATCAATATAATGGAACGATGAAGGAGAGCAACTTGCACTTTGGAGTCTTTTCTTTCAAACATTCTTGCATCCCAAAATATATTTAATGGGTGGATGAGGAGGAGAATACTGAATTAGAGGAAAGACGATAATGAAAGTGTTTTCTAATTTTGATGGATTGGGAGGCATTGTGGGGCGGCGTTTGTCCAAGGATTGAGTGGGAGCTACGATGGAGTGTTGAGAAGCCAGAGCCTGGATTGCTCGCGGCTTTAGTGGAGCTTTGGCGCGCAGAACGTTTTAAACCGGTTTACGGCGGCGTGTCTCTCCTCTCGGTGCGAGAGATGAATTGGAAGCCGCGGAAAAAGGTTTTTCCCTCTCATTCGTCTCCGCGTTTGATTTTTTTTACCCCCGGAGAGATGCTCGCCCGTCGAAGTATTACTGTGGGGGCATCTGGAGGGGGGGCGTTAAAAATAGAGAAATGAGTTAGTTGTTGGGGCGGCAGAAGAGATATAAACGATGACATTTGGTCGCGAGAGGAGAAAGGGATTACGAGCGAGGTGGATGAGGGAGGAGGGCGAAGTGCCTTTGTGGTCGCCTCGGAGTCGAAAGGAAAGTTTTGTCGTCGCATTCGATAAAAAGAAGAAGAGCGTGATGGTCTTGTGTGCGTGCGTTGGCGACCGCTTTTGAGAAGATCACAGAGGAAGAGAGATTGGGAATAAGGAGACTGGTTTGATGAATTCTCAGTCTTCGCTTGTTTCGCCCTTAATTTTCTCTCTCGTGTCTTTTAACTGTCTCCGGTCGAGGAAGAGGCGACGAGAAGACACCGCCTGTCTGTGAGATTGAAAAAATAAAAACAACTTTTCCACCTCTCCCTGCTTTTGTTACCTCTTTTAAGTTTTATTTTGTGAAGCCTTTCTTTTCTTTCTCACCCTCCTCATCCCTTTCATTTTCACTCCTTATTTGTGATGTCCTTTTAGTCGACGCATCCTTTAACAAAAAAAGTAAGTTGGGAGGAAGGGTGGGTGGGGTGAGAGAGGCGTTTGAAAATGTATTTTTGTGGGCGCTTACCTTTTCCGATTTTCTCGAGTCTCGCGTGACCGCCGCGAGGCCTGCCGGGAAGGAAACGAACGAACGCGCCCGCCTCTTCTCACTGCTTGTGTTCGCGTTTCCTGTTTGTTTTCGCCCGGCGACAGTCTTTTGCCTTCACTTTTGTCAACCGAAATTTTTAGCGGCTCGCTTGAATTTTCAAGAGAAGAGGAGTCCGCCCGTGGGAAAACAATCGTCGCGGTATCTTCTCACGAAGTCCCCGAAGTGGAATCCTAATTTTGGAAATAAAATCCGCTCGGAGGGCGAAGAGCTAATTTGCATGACCGTCTTATTAATGACATAATGTCCGCCTCGCCGCGCGTTCGTCTTTTCTTTGGCATGTGGTCAGAAGTAATCGGAGAATTCCGCGAAGATTTAGTTTGTTTCCCGTTTAACTAGACATCTCATTCCTAATTGTTTTTTTCTGTTAGCCTTGAGTAAACATCTCAATCTTCCCCCGGCTGGCATGTGGATTTCAACAGGATTTGGGAAATTCATTTTTCACAACCTATAATTTATTTTCCTGGTCAGTGTTTCCTTGCTTTTGGCACTTTTCCGTGAAGTTTCACGTTCTACTATACATCCATTATGGAATTATTAAATGTTTTTGTTAAGGAGGCAAATAATTTGCAGTGAAAGACACATTGTTTAATGCATAGGTATATGCATATTGCATTAAAATAGGCTCGTATCAACTGCTAATGATCCTTAGTAGTTAATTTTTAAAATTGTAGTTGATAATGTGTATCATAGATCGGAGTCGGTATTTCTTCGGTACCCATAATTACCTAGTCTAGATTACAATAAGTCTCCGCAAGTAGTAATGGAAAATGCGTGTACTGTGCGAATTTGAGAAACGGAATCCCCTTTTCTGACTGTGAATCGATTTCACTTTATCTGCATTTCTTTGAAATTCGGGAACCTCATCGTTGAAGAAGTTTTTATGTTGACAAGTTTTAAATTCCAATTTTGTTAAGCAATTTTGTTAGATTAAATCAAGGGTTTTATTCCTCAAAATCGAAGCTGTCGACGATCAAAAATTACTTAACCTCCGTGAAAAAAGGCTTCTTTTGTGAAAGTTTCCCACCTTTCGGATCTTAACTTCCGTGGAACCCGCATCTTTGTTTTATATTCTCTGACACCTGTGGAAATTTATAATGGAACGAAAGATCCTAAAATTAAGAAACTCAGTGATGAAGTGCTGTTTTACTTGAGACCATTGCATGATGGTCATTCAAATGTGCATTTTACATGCACATACTATTCATAGAGCTGCCCTAGGGGCGAGTGGCAGGGGGTTATATGACACCCCAGGAACGTAAAGGGGAGGGAATAAGGATAAGGAAGGAGAAGAGGATAGAGGTGAATTGCATGTTGACTACGTTTCTTGTGTTGTGTTACGCTCTACTTTTGTTATAGCAACTACCGGTTCAATGTAAGAAGGATTTATTGTACGCATTATTTAGACAGTGCATATCTCTTATTTTTACTCTTCTTTATGTTCTAGGAATGCCTATATCACGGCGTCAAAGTACGCGTTTTGCCATACTGAAACTCGTCTGATCAGAATTTTCATTTAATTCTAGTGAGAGCTCGGTGTCTCCGTAGTCTCCGAGTCTCTATCGTTATACAACTCAGTCCTTCCATTGGTTATGTCACACTCTCTCTATTTTAGCCAGTCGCGTGAATTTTCTTTGAATTTTAATCCTTGCGCGAATTAAATATTCCTGTTCAGGGTCCCTAATTCTCACGGCGTATTCTATATGTGACCTAGCCATTGCGAAACAGCATTTTGCAGCGCCACAAATGTTTCATATTCGAGTTTCTCTTACACTGTGACTGAAGCTACGTTGTTTATCAGGTATTTGACTTCGACTGACTTCTTAATATTTACTCCTTCGACTTTTAAAATATAGCCTTGGTGTGATTTCCTTCGTAAGGAGAGTACTCACTTGAATTGACTAAGAGGAAGTTTGAGCTCCCACTTAAGATGCCAAGAATTTACGTTGTAAATGTACGATGAGATAACTTCTAAAGCTGTAATTGTGGTAATTCCTCGATAGAAGACCGCATTGTCTGCAAACATTCTAATCTTGCTCTACTTACTTTAGAGTTAATATAGTTTCTATAAATGAGGAATGAGAGGGGCGAGCACCTTGTGTGACGCCGGCTGTCACTCTAACCATGTCGGAAATAATGCTTACAATTACTACATTTTGCTTCCGATGAATTAGAAAGTCGTGTGTCTAAATCTCTATTTTTTCGTCTAACTCGTATGGTAGTAATTAGGATATTAGTTTTTTGCAAGAAACCTTGTCAGTTGTTTTCTTAAAATATATGAATTCAATAGAACTTTCTTTTACTCCTCACCTGATTTTAGGATATCATCACCTGTTTTTTGATATCAAAGTAAACATTCCTGCAGCATTGCTATACATTTCCCATGTATGGACGTCTGCCGGCTTCGGTGGTGGCGAGGTAACATCCCCTACCTGCCGAACCGTTGGGTTGCGGGTTCTTATCCCTCCTGGATGGTTCTTAACCATCCAGGGAATGTTTTTGTGCGCTCGTGTAAGTATATGACGTATTGGTCGTATTAGGCGCAAGCTGTGATCAGTATGGAAATAAATATTTTGAGTGGTGAATTTTTCCCAACATTTGGAATCATGTTTCATACCGTACGATTGAAAGAGTACGTCTCTTCGGAACTCCCCTTATTTCAACCGATGGTCACGTAAATTACCATTCAAAATGGATCTAAATTTTAGTTTAGAAATTTAACTGATTCACTTAACAAGTGTCTTGTAAACAACAAGGTGAACGAAGCATGCAATCAAACCTCGTTGTTTGTGGAAAAGAATACGTGGGTTTTTCTTATTTTGAGTCCGTATCTAATAGAAAAACCATGTAGTAATTGCATTAGGGGGAATTGTTACCGTTGATGCAATCGTAACATCCCTTCTAACTGTCTCGCTCAATCAAATTCGATATACTTCTCGCCCATGACGTTTCATTGAAGTTCAAGCGTTGCCTTGGTACCCCTGTTGCTTCTGACGATGCCGTTGGCGTTCAGTGGATATGATAATAATGACGGAGCCTTTTCAATGATAGGGATATACTTAAAAGTGTGGTGATTCTAATATTTTCACTGTGGCAACTCAGACCTTCACGCGTTTTATATTCCTTCACAAATTCATCTGGTGAAAGGTCATCGAGTTGACTTTGAATAAATTCTTTCATAAAATGAACGCTCAAATAGAACTAGATCATTTTATTAATTGCTTGCTCAGTAGATGTAGGTTGATATTTTTATGCTTTTGGCTCGTAAGGTCACCGCGAGCAGAAATAAAATCGAGGCATTAAGAAATACTAGATCGAGAACATTCTCATGTTTTTTTATTACGAGTTCAGTAATGGAGAAGTTCTGCTAGGCTAACTGTTATATTACTGTTCAAGAATGCTGCTAATGTTTCCACTTCGTAATGCCCATGCAAAGCAAACGCCAGCAGGGCGTAGTTCTGCGGAACGCATTGTGGAATGTTCCAGGTTAAGATCCACATTTTTAAAGACGCAGAACGGTGCTTCGGATTTATGTGTTTACCCTTTGCTAACGAAGAATATTTACAAGGTTCATCATGACACAAATGATTTTTATTTTATGGAAATTCCACTCTCTTGGTCTCCCCCAGCTCTAGTTGTATGGTCGACAATGTGCATTAGTAAATCATCACTGTACCATTACTCAGCAATGACCAGTCCACCTAGTAGGTCGACGCAAAGGTCTTGGAGGACGTTTAGTGCTGCATGTTTGCACCTTTGAGTCCAATCCAATGCCGTTTTCGTTCGAAGTTTGGTGAAGGAAGCGCCTAGTTCGGTAATATAAACACACCATATTATTATATCCTGATTAGACTCATTGCTCAACATTGCCTACCTCTATCTATGTACCACTGTTCTGTTAACCTTTCTGGAGTTATGCACGGGTTTATCATTACTTTGTCGAGCGTCTTTACTCTTTCCTTGCAATAGTTGTACGTATATACGCCAATCGGTGCCCACATTTAATGTTAAAGTTTAAGTTAGGTTAGATGGTTGCAACCGCCCAGCATTTTACGTAAGGGTTGCCACGTTTCTTCCCAATAATTGATACATTCAGATACTGGTGTCAGTATTCATATTCTCATGCCAAGAGGAGTTATTTAAAATATTTATCCTGAAATTGGTAACTTCTTAGCCTGCGCTAGTTCATCGATGTGCCGCACTATTTTTCTTGGAGAAATTTAGAATTTGAATATCTCATCATCTCTGTCTTATAGTCATAGAGTTTCATACCAACTTGCTTAAAATGAATTACCATGAAGTCATAAGTTTCCAGTTTGACGTTCCAGTTTGCTTCTTCAGGTTCGAAGTTACTTTTCAATACCAATAAGTATGTCTGAGTTGAAAAATTCGTGTGTTATGTTGTCAGTGAGTCGCGTTATTAAATTAAGGTTCCACTTTGAGAGCAGTTCGTGGAGTGTTAATTCCGCCTCGAGAGCGGCGTTCGCTTTGAATCGGATACAAGAGCGCCCCTCGAGCGAGGATGAGATGTTACGGACTCTGGGAAATGTTAACTCTTTCCCCCCCTCCTCTCTTCCCTCTCCCCCCACCCCCTCCCCCTTCCGGCCCTAAGGAAGGCGCCTTGATCCTCCCGCCTCTGGTTTGAGGGGAACCCCTGAAAGTAGGTTGGCCGGTGGGAATGCAACTGCAACTGAGGAGGGTTCACTGAAATCTCTTGGTCGATCATTTCTGCTCATTTGCTCATGCTGCATGCACGCTAAAGGAATTACTGTGTATACATAACATAATTTGGACGTACAGAATCCAGAAATAATGTAAATTATAATTTTTTTGTTGATGCTCACAAATCCTTGTTATCTCCTATAGAGCAATAAACAGAATCACATCACCTTACAATGTAATATATTAACGGTCAAATAATGATAAGTTTCATAATTTTAATTCTAAAATATTTAATATATTCCAGTATTTATGTACTCTAAAAATTTTTAGTCCACAAAATTAAGAATGTGTTCCCATTTTTTTCTCGAAGGCATATTTGATTTTTCTTTGCAACCTTCCAGTGAGCCCCAGGAATGTACCGACGTACGTAATTACGCTCCTAGCAAAGTATGATTGCCTTTGATGTGGCCACAATTAATACGTAGTTAGAATAATCTTGCTACCTATGGCTGCTTGGGCTACTCCGGCTTCCAACCTTTGTTTATAAATCGACAGAGAGGGCAATGAAGGTGAAGAGAATCGTTAAGACATGGAGTTCACGGGGTCGGACGCCAACATGCTTGAGCTCTGGAGCTTTACAACCTGCCAGCGCAGGAGTTGTTAAATGAGGGATGAAGGTATTTTTCGATGCATTTATTTTAATGCTCACAATCCGCAACAGCAGTCATCAACACGGAGATTGGTTCGATGCAGCTCTCAACTCCACTCACCTCTCAACTAATTGCTCAACCTAAACCTTAATTTTCCATTTTAACATCCTTCATAAACAGCCTTATGTTTATTTTTATTTTCCTCGATGGCCCATCCCATTTATTTCTCCTACCAGGACTTTTTTCAAGATGCCGTATAAAGTGTCGCATAGTACCTACGTTTTTGCTATTGAAATGATTTTTGACAAAACATGGTTTAATGGTTCCAGGATCTGAGGAAGTTGCTTAACGAAATTTTACCAGTACTTATGGTAGACAGTGCACAGATTGGGCCGAGTTATTTTTTATAAGAAAATATATATTTTCGTTTTCAGTTCGACTCTTCAAAAGCTCAGTTCAATGGCTTATTTACAACATTGAAATAAGTAACAACTTTCAATTCGATTTCTTTTCGCTCGCCAAAAGATATTTTTAGATAGGTATGTACAGAAATACTAAATGAGAATTTTATTAATCGCGTAAGTTGTCGTAACGTTTTTGACAACGAAAGTGAATCGTCCATAGAAAGTACTTCGTGACCAATATTCTCCAATGGTTTAAGCGCTGAATATTTTATAACACATGATGACATATATTGCTCTTTTCTTGTCCTGGAACCTCTTTCTCTCTCTCAACTGTGTTATTAAATTATTGTATTGCTTGGATACTTATGAGCAAGATATTCTTGTGTGTATATATTTGATAACTTTATGTGTGACCTCGGGGAAGTGATGGGTATTCATTTTAATATCGAAATTGTGCACGCCTCCCTGGTTTATTTGTAAACAAACTATGGGAAAATGCAAAGTTTTGTTATTGCAATGGCGCCATTCTCGTGCGATTGGGAAAATTAATAGCATACTTGTAATGGGTTCACTGTGAAGTCGCTTACGCCTGACCTCTTCTCATGCACCCCAACGTGGTGATTTCACGGTTCCCATCCAAGAAGATGCTCGAATGAAATGTTTCACAGAGGACAGCGCCGAATGTGTGTGTAACGAAACATTTGCCCGGGGCATTCAAGTTGTCGGCTCGCGATCTTCACCCCTTCTTTTGCGGACAGCGTGAATCCACTTCCGTGATTAAAACACGTTGCGAAGAGTGAAGGCGGAGATGAAAGTGGAGGCAGAGAATGGGAGCGAAGGTACGAACTCCCTACAAACTTCCGTTCCTCTCTCTTCCAACCCTTCGTCCCTTCCTCGCGTCTGATGAGTGAATGAATGACCTCGTCTTATTCTTCTCCTCCGTATTGTTGTGTCCTGCTGCTGCTCGCGCCTGACCTTTTCCTCTTTCGAGCATGCCGATCACGTGATGGTGCGACATGGCAATTGAGGGCCGGAGAGTCAAAGTAATAGTGATAATAAATTTATTACTCCAAATTTCTTAAATGTACAACTTTTGCAACAACAATGAAAGAGCTTTAGGTAGCTTCAGTGGTAAAGAACACCAGTGCGGAGGCTACCATCCATGATTTTAATGCAATGCTAGTCCCACAAAAACTTTAATTTTAAATACATTATAAATATATATCATTAAATATAAAACGTGTCAAAAACATATCTTGTGAAGAAATGTAGATACAAAAAGAGATAAATAGAGCATAGAAGAAATTTTTTTTGTTACATGCTCGTTTCAGAAACTGACAAATAAACTAAAATATAACTTTTAGACCAAAAATATAAATTTTTTCCTTTAGACAAAAAAGAAAAAAATGCAATAGTAAATATGTATATATATTCACAATTACATCAAAAAAGAACATTTATATCAACCAAACTTTAGCCATTTCACAAAAATTCTCATTATCTGTTTAATTGTACAAGGTAAATTATTAAACATTTTAGGCCCTAATTAAAGAAATGAACTTTTAAATAAAGAAAGATTAGGCTTCGGAATTAAAAAATTACAATTCCTACGCAACTTATAGCCAGTTACATCAACATGAAAATACAAGTGACATCAATATGAAAAAAATATAAGTGCATATTTTCTAAGTTTGTACCGTCGTGTACCGTCAGGTAGCTACAGGAAAATGAGTACAAGTGTTCGAACGTATGGTGCTGCGATCTAGCCGCCGAACACTTAGGCTACTTTGTTTTTGTCATTTTTTACCGGGGTAAAGTAATACGTAGGTGACACTGGATGATGTTTGTCACATGTATTACTTTCACTCTCAGGCTCTCAATTGCGGCCGAAGGAGTGTGATTGCTCGCTCCGCTTTCAACGCCCAACTGAAAGAAAAATAGTACTATATATTCTTCGCATCACTTCACTTCAACCTCCACGCCAACCGTGACTTTATTCTTCCACTCCAATCGTACGCTCTCTCTCTTTCTCTGACATATCATCATTGAATGAGTCAAGTTAAGGGAGTGAGGCCGAGATTTTTCTCTAGTCATAACAAAGACCTTAATAAAAATGTATTTTTGTATTCAAAATGCTGAAAGAAACGCAAGGGAAATGTAGTAATATCAGTAGCGCGAATACTTCTCTTGCAAGTCGAAACATCTCTCTTAGTAACCATAATATTATTTTAGGTTTCAGCATGACTTCTTTGTTTCACGCTGTCCGTTGAAAACCCCGTCACAACCGAAGATTTTGTTAGCGACTTGATAACCATGTACCTTTTATTATGGCTATTAATTTAATCGTGAAATAATTTAAAAGACTTACGAGCTCCAATTCGTTACAGTATTGACGCGATCTATACTTCATAAGTTCATCTTGTTTTAATGTCTTGAGAGCAGTGCCGAGACCTCAAACCATGAAAAATTCCTTTCTTTTTTTGTAAATAACCCGAAAAGTAGTGCAATAAGGAACTGGATTATGATGGAAATCAGAAAGATGATATATTTTCCTTTATAACGAGTCTGAATTCATTGAATTTTCGGGCGTTGATATCTCACTCGAACCATCTTAGCAGCATTCCCTCTTGAGATTCGTTGACCCATCCCATACCTTGTTATTTTCTGCCTTCTTTTCTCTCTTTGTCTCGATTGATACTAATTCTGTGAAACTGACTCCCGAAACGAAAGCCATGTCTATCCTCCTCGTTGTCAGATTCATATTTTTTAGTATGGTAGTTATTTGTTGCTGAGTAATTAGTTTCCTTACATCCTTGTGATTTGCGTTTTACGCGGGAGGACATCTGTAGCACACTACCCCCATGTTCATTTTGTCATCATTTGCGACGATGAATCCTCTGTCATCCTTCTTCTGTGCTCGCATTGTTTGATTATAACCTGTACCTAATTAAAAAGCTCACTAAAATACTCGATAATTCGCATGGTTGCATAGTTGAAAGTTTATTTTTCATTTCAACTTGCTAGAGGGACTTACTTGGCATCTATAAACTCCAATGAGTGATCACTCTCATTTTATTAGTGCCTACACAATAGAACAAATCAGACCCATTCCGTCTCCCGTCAGTTGATTTTATCATTCATTGGATCGTATAGGTATACCTTATGTTTGGCGACAGTACTAACGCTGTACTCAGCAGAATCGTAAAGTGGTATTTCGACTTTGCCATTCTGATGTTATACCTCCAGAAGTAAGAACTACCCATTTAAATTAGGCTTATAAGGGAACTTATTTGAAAACCAATGTGTATTAGGAAATGGGCTGGAATCTGTCATCACTTTGGTGAAGATAATGAGAGATAAATTAATTAGTGTTGAGATGACACCTCAAAACTACTTTCATGAATGAATCTTGATTGTGTTGAATGGATTCCTGTTATGGCGTAGTTCATCTCGTTTGTCGTTCTCGTTGTTGAAACAGGAAAGGGAGTAGAATGGAAACAGTGGCGATTCCAAAGTGATTAAAAAATGCAAATGGAAGGAAATAACTTAGCCGGGAGTAAAGAGCCTCCCGCTATCTCGGGAAAAACAATGAGTGGGCGCTTCAGTTCAGGTCTTTTACCCAACTCCCGCCTCCGTCGGACTGGGAGGAACAAAAGAACGTCTTATGCGAAACATTCGAGATAATGCTACTGAATAGTTGTATGTATTAAGCGGGGAATGGGCGTCGTTGTGAGTGTGAGAATGAGAGTAAGAGATTCTTTGACTGAGATTGGGACAGAAGGGTTTCTTTAGTCGAAAGGTCGGAACGCCGGTGAAAAACGAATCGGGAGATTGGTAACTGATAAAAATATTCCACGTAAAAAAAACGAGGAGCTGGCCACAACTAGCCCTCTCGTGGCAGGCGATGAAAACTCATTTACTGGAAATGATCCGAGAGGTGTTTTTAAAATGCCAACGTGACGTGGACGTCCGTTCCTTTGACCCTTAGGGTGAAGCGGGCGACGACGGACGCTATCGGAGATGCAGAATGGCGGGTCGCCCGCTGATAAAAAGGAAACTGCCCGACCGAGCAGTCGAGAAAGAGAAATATAAGCGGTGGTGCCCTTTCTTCCCGCCGTGCGTCGCGTGAACTTTGAGGGCACGGAATATGGGGCCTTCCAGTTTCCTGGCTTGTCGTCGAGGCAACATATTCCTCTTGGATATATGTACTTCCTTATCTTCAACTTTGGGAAGAAACATATCACGAGTGTCTTTTCTGTGCCAGTATCTCCCTTGCGGAGATGAAACTTTAAAGAGATGAGGTCGAGATCCCGTGGGAATTCTCCGATGGCATTTACGTACTCTTTCGTAATATCGTGTGTGAGAAACGTATGTATAATCTGTGGGTCGAAATAAGAATTCTAAATTACTAAAGAAAACTTTTGAACCTTTATTATTTTTAACTTTTCTAACGTTTCTAGCGTTTATTCTTAGTTTAATGGCAAGATTCAGAATTCAATTATATTTTTTTAGATTGCCTCTTCTCTGTGATAGGCCATTTGCCTATCGTGAGTACGAACAGTAGTGCATTAGAAGATGTTTAAGGAGTGTGCATAATTGTTAGTGGTTCTTGTGCCAGATGTTACCTCATTCATACAGATCAAGGCACTAGACCCATTTGTAACTTAAAAATCCCTTGTAATTTCTTCTTCTTATTTTTTGAGTTTTGGTCATTTTAAAAGTCACTATTTCACCACCAAAGTTTCTGCAAATTTATTGCCATCCTCAGGGCTAATTGACATAAAGTAGAAAGAAAATTAACTACATATATGTACAATGTACATGTATTGATAAAAATAGATGCTTAATTACATTAATTAAAAATTGCAATTCACATTCTTAAGTGAATTTGTTCAGTTGTTTACCCTAATATCCAGTTCCTTTTTTTTATTTAAGTGGTTGCATATGCCGCGGGTAGTGGCGTAACGAGGCTATACAAATGCATTAAAACTCTTATAGTATCTCGTGCAGATAGAGGAAGACAGTAATACAATGTTTGTATGACAGAGTACGACTTAAATCCAAGTGTCTCGCGTGTACTACCTACTCCTGGAAAATCACCCGTTAGCCTACATTTAATATCAAATAACACCTTGTGAAATTGTCTTGCATTCGTACCTCATCGGAACGCTATCATCTATCGTGACTTGCTTGAAAAGTGAGAGTTTTCTTTTACGGTGTCATTGAGCTGTATAATTTTCTTTATAAATGTCTTAATTTTTCCGTCCTACCTCAATTCACCTTCAGATCGAGTTAGTGACATCAGACTGCCTGGAGAAATTTCATGATGGAGTCGCTGGTATTACAGTTTATTTCGGTGATGGTGAGACATTTTTCAGAATTTCGAGTAGCTCAAAATAATCGCACACTGGTGGAAGTTTTTGAACATGTTCGAGTTAGTTTACTGTGAAATTTTCAGCTGTAAAGATTCAGAATTATTTATGAATATAAAATCCATAAAATATCGCTGCTCCCGAGTTTGTATAATATATGCTATCCCAATCAATTAAAAATGGATACACGTACATATTTATGAAAACTGGAAATAATAAAACCCCTTTTCTTTATATACTAATCGATATATTTTTCTTAATCATTTACATTTCTTATTCATTGATTTCTCTTTTTCTATATAATCCATGTTGAAAATTTATAATTCCTTTAAAAAATGAATCCTTGTGTTTTTAACCATTTAAATTTATTACTTTAAAATGCCCCATTCTTGCTGTTGTGACCACTAGTCGAAGGCGATTGGTTCTCGTTGATTGAATGGTATTGTATCACTTGTGAGCACTTTAAGCCGCTTATGCCCAAGTTTCCTCACACGAGTAACGAACTGATGTGCGTATTACAAGTTTATACAACCGGCGCTCTTGCATGGGTGGGAAGAAGTAATAGTTTGCGTGTTTTCTCCGAGATTGATAAGTGCGTTTAGATGAGCGTGCGTGCGGGTTGGCGACACGCAGCCTCATTGCCTCGCTTGCATTACAAACCGCGCGAGCAGCAGAAGACCACGATTCACGGTGTCACGCCAGATTTACTGCGCACGCTGGCTTTTATACCTCTTAAGATTGCTGTTTGCACGGATATGTAATACATAAAAAAAAGATGCGTCTCTTCCCTCTTTATTCCCGACGAGCGGCGAACAAGTTCCACGAGTTTTCCGCTATTAGTAAAACATCAGAGAGGATGTGGGGAGGCGGAGCAGGGGGTATGGGGGTGTGGAGGGAGGGTGGAGAATACGTGGAGCAGCATAGAGTCGGAATAGGAATCCTCATTAAAAATCCACCACCGTCGGAATAATAAAGAAACACGGTTCCGGAAATAATTCGCTCGTCTCTAAGGGAGGGGAGGGGAATGTGAGAAAAGGGAGGAAGTGGGGGGGGGGAGGAGGTTGCCGAAGCTGAGCACACGTTACCAAGGGAGAGGTGGGAGTGTCTCTGAAAGAGGTTGTGGTTTGAAGATCCTCCTGGAAGAGGGTCGGAAGAATAAGAAAGTAAAATAAAGAAGTTTTCTTTCCCTTCACTTCTTTGGCCCCCCTAAGGATATAAGAAGAAGACACCCGCCCTTCTCCCTTCTTGCCGAGAGAGGGTGGGGGAGGGGGTGGTTTTGGAAAGAGAGACGGGTCATCTCTTGCGGGCAAGGGGCCTTTGGGAAGGGGCTGATGGAAGAGGATAGGGGTGTGGCAACTCGCTATATTCAAACTGCTGTACTACATCAAGGTGTGAATTTTGTTTATTAAATTCGACATAAATTGCGTGTCGCAATATAACATATCACATGTTGTTCCATATCAGATGATGAATCACATTGACTGCTATCACATGCTATCGTCGACTCAAGTCGTACAAGGTTTCACGTGGCATGTCTATATCCCAAATAACATTAGGGCTATCATAGAATATTGCAAGGAATTTCAATGGCATGATATCGAAACATCGCAAGTTTGCCTCATATATTCAGTATATATTTATTTTATTTTTATTTATTTATTTATTTGACAACACCCCCGAAAACAGCCACAAATTGGGCCTTTACATCAGGTGTATTAACAATTCACAATGGACAATCACAACCACTCATGCCCTGGAAGGGAAAAACCTACCCAGGCGGGACTCGAACCCGCGACCTTTTGCTTGGCAGGAGAGGACTATACCCCGCCGCCACCGAGGCCGGCGTATCGTATTTTTAAACGATATCACATTTTGTACTACATATTAATAACAGATGAGTGTGCATGCCAAATTAGCATGGGTAAATATGAAACTTGTTTTGCTTTTTGGCTCTTGTACTCCTAACTTACGCCAAGCCAGCGGCTCCCAACCTCTTTCGACTGGCGTACCCATTGGTAAAACCAATAGCAATGTAATAGTATTGGGCACAACCCCATTTCCCTTAGGCGCACTCCATGGCATCCCAACAAGTTCCACCCTTCTCAGTAAGGGAATATTCTCGCCACACCTTCCCCTTTTCATAGATTTTCTCGTGTTCCCCGTCAAGGTTGCCCGCACAATACGTAGGTTGAGAACCGCTGCTGCCCTGAACAGATTTATTTGAAATCGTGGTTCAGGCGTTAGCACTTTATTCCGCTTATGTCAACTATGAAATTGAATGATTAGTGGCAGCATTTCAAATAAGTTATCGTCCTATATATCGCAAACACTTCGCATTTGTCTTAAACTTATCACAACACGCGGTTAATATTGTATTTATGCTGTTTACTGAATTCATATCATTTATTAAGTTTTTCGGGTAATATCCCACCAGGCAGGGAATCTGAAATCTCATGAAATCCCTTGTCGGATTCGGGGTAAAATTTAAGCATTGCGTAGCATTGTGGATAGATATATCATTGTCTCCATATATATTTATCAAAGCACAGCCGTGGATGACCAGCACTGAGGGATGGGGAGGAGGGTAGTGTAGTATCCTAGCGAGGGAGCTGGGACTGGGGAGTGTTGGAACTGGTGAAGATTGGAGTGACCCCAAGTTTATGTGGCGAGGTCCGTCGGCTTGGTAGTCCTCAATCCGCACTCGGACGTCGCTTTTGTTGCAGAGCTGGGCGGAAGTTAGTTCCCCTCTCTCTTCCTGAGAAGGGGGGAGTGTTCTCGCCGGAGGGATTTAGGAACTGAAGGACTTGGAAATGTGCGCCGTCAGTATTAGGCGCGCGTCTGTTTCCTCTTGTGAATATTTAACTGAGCGCCTCGTGCTTGCCCGACGAACATTAATTGTGACGCGGTGGGAATACTTCCTTCTCTGACCCATTGGCCTTCGACCTATCGACTCCCTACTGCGGTATGGGCCTCGTATCCGTAAATGCTCAAACATCGTAACGATGCGGACGAGTTAAGTTGGTTTCGTGATGAAATATACGTCTAGAGTTAACCTAACGATTAGAGAAAGCACCTCACTCGGATCCGTTCAGATGCAAAGCAATGAAATTCACTATTTGGCCGTTTGCTAACTTGGCAATCCGTGCTATCTTCACTTCGTACCTGGAGCGCATTGGGCGGATATGCCGTCAAATGCACGTCACCACTTACGCCGGGAGTGTGAATATTTTCTACATGCAGAGTGAGCTGACCGAGTGAATGAAAAACCAGTCTTCTTGTGCTCATTGTATTTTAAGTTAGAAGGTTCGGGTGTGTTTATATGGGCATATGTGGCAAATATAAGTGAAAAAAATTTCAAATACATTTTGCTGTATTACTAATACATGTATTTATTTTATATTTGTACATATTTTGGAGAACAAATGATAAACACGCTTTATTTTAGAGGGTTTTCAAGAGTAAATCGACGGTTTAAGTGATTGCTAGCTAATAGATCCGTGAATAAGATAGATGTTGTCGATATTCCGTACTTGTTTGCTTTCTTCAATCCATTAAATCTATTTTCCTTACGCTGTAAGGAAAAACACCCTTGTTAAAAGAACTTTGGTGCTACGTATGAATTAGTAGGTCGGCAGCATCAGTTGCAACGATCGAACATTATATTTGTTTATTCCTCTTGGCATGGGAGAAGTTACCAAGTAAATCAAAGACAGAAAAAAAACTTTTATACAAAATATAATTTATTTTCATTATATAAATGCCAAGCATGTAATTGATGATTCAACAGGTGAGAAATCGTTGGTTGTTCTTTCGCATAGCGTAATAATATATCCGTTACTTGTTTTTGCCTAATGCATTTTTGTGTACATGCTAAGACTTCGTTGGCTATAAAACCACGGTGAAGACAGAGAGGAACGATATGTCCTCCAATTTAGCAGTCTCTGGCAATGAAAACAATCATTTATTGGCCACATCATATTTATGAATTATTTTATTCATTAAGAGGAAGGTATTGTAAATAATATTGCCTACTAATTTTTTGTATAAGAATGGGAAGCATTTTGGTGAATTAATTGACTTCAATTATCCACCAAGTTATGATTGTAGATGTTGTTTTTCGTATGTTTAGCAAGATTATGGCCGCATGATGTCTCTTCCGTCGTTGAACATGGTTTAAGATGAAACAGCATTCACTACCTGTGAGTGCGTGTACCCGTCATAAGCACTTGTTGAAAATTGATTTTCTCAAATTGAATTTCAAAATATCTCTTCAAACGAAATGTGTTGTCTTTTGGATGGTAAAGGACTTGAAATCATACATTCAAGCCAATAAATCGATGCTTGGTACAGTTACAGTCGACTTGTAAGTTCGTGATTCATGCGTACAAACTAGTTATCCGTCTATGCAAGTATGTTGCTAGGAACTGCCTCTAGAATGGGTTAGAAATGAAAGTGGCGGTTATTCTTAGTCACTGGACCATCTTATATCCCTTTCCCCACCGTTGATGAACCCCAAACTACTTGTGAATGAATTGAATTGTCCCTGGAACGATTATCCCATGTAAACTGATAAGCGAGGGGCCGAAATATTTATTAGATAGAGGGAAAATAGAGGGGAATCTTTTATACATACTACATTTCGGCTGATTCCACTTGAGCAGTTGGTTTCTGAGTTGGTGCATTGCTAGCAAAATATACATAATTATTTGTATAAGTATTTTTTTCGTTGTACTAAAGTTTTAATTTTAAAAACTAGTCGTTTCTCTTTTAGCATTTTGTTCAAAATATCTTGAAAAAATAACATTTCTGCTGAAAGTTGTATATAGAACAGATTTTGCTGTATTGTAAAAATCTTTAAGAATACTTGGAGGAACGCTCTTTCATGATTAAATAATTTTTAACTGTAAATGTTTTTACGGCGCATGGCCGTTGTTGAAACCTTAGAAGTAGGAACCTTAGAGATTTCATATCAAGAAAAAGAATTAATTGCAAACAACCACCCTCGGAAAAGTTAACATTGTTGGGGAAAATTTCTTTGTGAGATCGAAATAATGAGTGAGCGTAATGCAAGAACACCCGTAAACACAGAACAATTGATTTTGGAACTTAGAAATTTAGACTTACAATTCGACTCTTTCTTTTCATAATACCTCATTAAGACATTTTTGGGGGCGTTTTTCATGTGGTTTAAAGGAGAGCCCTTGGAGCTATCACACGGCCATCGAGCTCATCCATATTTCTTTAATCAAAGGCAAGGTGGATTGAGGTTCTTTCGTGATGATAAAAGCAAATTACTTGAAGTTTTCCACGTAGAACAAATTATTTGAGAAAAACTGCAAGTGTTTTGCTTCCATCATTATGGAACGGTTCCCCTGCATAACACCTGAATCTGTGTTTTATATAGGTTCACTTCATATTAGTTATCACGAAGAAAATGTTCGACTAAGTCAATTGTAAATATTTGGCGGAATACAGTTTCATTAGTACACTACAAGACGGATTCAAAATGGTTGCTTTTAATACCAGTGACAGGTGTTGTTAAACATGGAAAGAAACCAAATGCGACTTCATGAAATACTTAGTAAACGTTGAAGTTTTCCTTTCATGTGTATATGGTTGAAACATTTTCTGTGAACACCAAATTTTCTAACGTCCAAAGTGATTTTCGAAAGTATTTCAACGAAGGACTTAAGCGGAAATGGAAAAGACCTTTATAAATGGCTGAATGAAGGAGGAATTTTGAAAAAATTAAAATAAAAGGCATCGGATCGTAACAGAATTATCATTGAAAGGAAAATAATGGAGTGCAACACTCCATTATTTTGCGTGCAAACTAAAATTAGATTGAAAGGCTAGTGAATGGACGAGGACATAATAATGCCGTTCCCTTCAAGGGGCAGAGGGAATGGAATATATTAAAGCCGAGTGGGCCCAAAGGAGTTTTTGAGTTTTGACCCGATTGTTTCACGGCACACGGCTGGCTGGGCCAACTTCACGAGGGAAAAAAACCCAACTCGGAGTGAAAAGGAAAAAGAATTCTCTCCGGATCACGTGACTTCAGGGATGGAGAGGGGGAAAGAAGAGAAGGGTTTTGTGTCAGAGCGACACATTCGATTGATTTGCATAAGGAGATTCGGTTCAATCGTGCGGATGCAACCCGCATTGGTCTCTCTCCCACTTTTCGGCTTTTCTTCTCTTCCCGCCATCCCCGGCCTGCCGCTCCCTCCCTGCCGCCCGCCGCCGAGGATACTACTGCTACGTGTGCGCGCGAGAATGTGAGAGTGTGAAGGAGATATTGAAATGGAAAGAGGGTTTTGGGGGGAGAGTTGTGACGGGTGGTGCGGTAAGACGAGGGTTGGAGAAGGAGGAGGAGGAGAAGGGGGGGATGTGGGAGAGAAGGAATTGAACTGGAAAAAACGTCTTTATTTTCCGGGGGGGAGAGGAGAGACGCGTGCGTATGGAGGAGGGGAACGGATTTCGACGGATGCGATCGCGCAGTAAAAGGAAAGGGAATGGGTTTTTTCTCTCTTTCTTTCTCTCTTATCTCTTTCTCACTCTCATACTCACTCCCCTCCACGATCTCATCTTTTATGCGAAGGTATTTCAATAAGCATCTACGAAAGTTACGTGCTCGAGCCACGCGTCCTCGATGACTTCGTCCGAAGTAAATGACACGCGCTCTTCTATTCACATAGACATACATACTTCTATTCATGTCATTGCAGTAATAACGTTTCCTTATTAAATTTCTTTATAAATGTACACGATAGCGTTTTTCCAAATTTCTTATAATTTCAATTTTGTATGAATCACAATCTATTTTTCCATGGGTTTTGTAGTTTTTTCTCACTACTCGTATTCGTTGCTGTTACCCCACTGCGAATTTTTCCCTCGAAAATTTCAGTCTTAAATCCTTTGATTTTCCTCTTGAACGTAAAAGATTTTGCCTACACATTTGTTATTTCATTACGATTGTTTACCTTTAATGCTATTCCTTGAAAATATCTGTCCATACAATGGCTCTCATATTTGTTATTTGATGATTGTGTAGGTGTTGTGCGTTGTCGTAAACTCGTACCGATAAAATGTATTATTATAACAATGTTCTTGAAGACTTTTTGCCCGGAAAAACGCTTATTGATTAACTTAAGTCGATAATTAATCGAATAGGTTTATCAATCTCGAAAGGTTTAGATAAAAAATATGCAAAAAATAGCAAATGCTTATTATCGTAGGCCAACATTGGCCTCTTAGGCTTTTTAGTACTTGCTATATCAACACATTAATTGAAAAAAATTGAAATGGATTTTTAAAAAAGAAATAAATTACAATATACATGAGCATAAACTAATGTACAAGATACCTATTTCATATCATACCTTCCCTAGCAAAAGAATACGCAGTAGAATTAATAGAAAAACATAAATGTGTAAAACATCGACAGAAGATAATTTGAAAAAAATCGACCAGACAGAACTTCTGCCGCTGATAAACAAAATAAATTGCATCTGCAATAAAAAGATAAATAGAATAAAAAATAATAAACTAGGTACTAGTAATAAAAACCCTATATCTTACTTGAACGACTGTGACATTGGAATGCAGTAAAAACATAAGTAACTTTACATAAATGCAACAGTTGAACTTTCGTCAAAAGGTTTAAGGTGTATAAAATTCATCCTCTCTCCGTGTATTTTTTCCATTGCTTAACAGAGAAAGTTAATACTATACCAATACGTATGGTTGTGAGAAAACCGTGCATTCAAAATATTTGCTTTTAACTTGGTTATAAAGAATAATGATTCATCTCAAAGATGAGGAAAATCACAATAATATGTAGCAATTATGTCCACTGATCTTAATCCTCATTCTTGGGCTAAACGTTGAAGTTGCTAATATGGTTCAGAATCGTATATTTTGCCTGTGAAAAATTTTTTTTCCCTAAAATCAATTCTTATAAAGTGTCTTTTTAGTCCTATGAAACGCATTTTCTTCCCCAAACATTCTTTGAAAGAGCTATCCTAAATAATTGCTGCCATTTTATTCCACAATTATTTATCAAAACCTTCTTTTGAACGGATATCGATGAAAGTGATTGCAAATTTGCCTTCAGCTGGGCCTAATCTATGTGGTTATATCATAATTATTAATGGCCTGGATGGCGCCGTGCCGGTTTGCCTTGCCAATCTTGAAACTCATCCACTTGGCTTACTTCCTTCTTTGCTGCTCGTCATGATTACTTTAACTCAGTGAAATATTATTTTGGGAAAATTCACCTGCTCTCCGACAGTGATATGGAGTATAAGTTCAGTAGCGAGTTGGAAGAAATGCTGTCGTCGATTTTTCCGATGATTTCTTTGAGAAGGGCGGGCATTGTGGGAGAAGAATCCCAAGAATCTTTATTGTTAAATTTGGGGAATGGTTATTAAAAATTGGGCGAAAGCACAAAATGAGATCACGTCTTTTCAATGTGCCCAAATGTGGAGTGATATTTTCTTATTTCCTGCGTCTTTTGAATGGAAGGTATTCGTGGAGAGGGAAGAGTCGAGAATTAAAGACGTGATATGATTACCTATACTCAGTTACTTTCGCATTTTTCGTGCTTCCTCGAATAATCCACGTCGATCTCAACCCAAGTGGAATGGAATGGATTTTTTTAACGCTTTCATACATATATGTATATAATATTTGATGCGTAATTTCTTTCTTCCCTCCTAGTGATTCCCCTACGTGGTGTAAAAGGTTTCGGGAAGAAATGGTGAGGGCGGCTTGGAAGGTTTATAAATATATATATATATATATTGGTTCAGGGGGTTGGTGGGAGGGGGATCGGAATAAAAGAATCACGGCTTTGGTTTGGTGGGAATAGACGATATTGGCGTTCTTCAATTCTTTTCGCCTTCTTATGAGAGATCGAAACTCGGAACTCCAAACGGAAGACTCCTCCTTCCGCGTCTCGTCTTTATTCTTCGGAATGGGGGATGTTGGTGTAGGGAAGAGGGTGGAAGGGCTCTCCCTCCCTCCCTCCCCATCCCTTCACCTCCTTATGTCATCTCCCTCACCCCTCCCTTTTCGCACCGACCTTTTATTTTCACTCGTATATTTTTTCGCTCGGGGGAGAATGGCAAGTGGGTCACGGGACGATATTGAATTTCTTCTTTGCCTGTGTGGGATGGGGGAGGAGGAGGGGCTAGGTAGGCAGGGGGGAGACGGCGGATGTGCACTCTACATATAGCTCTAGATATATACGTATGTGTGTGTGTTGGAGTGGGAGAATCTCATCCTTTCTCTCTTTCCATTCGACGTTATAGCCAATGCTCTCGAGAATCGGCGCGTACACGACCTCCAATTCGCATCCTTCCCACCTCCTCCTCCTGCTTTCATTTTCACCCTCCTCCTCCCTCCGCTCTCCTCAGCACCACCGTTATTATTACTGCCGCTCTTAAGTTTCCTTTTTTTCCATAAATGGTTTCACCTCCTCGTGTCGACACGTAAACTGTTCCCACCCCCAGCCCTTCCACCCCCCCTCCAACCAACACCTTATTCTAAAGAATGCCTCCGTCCTGCTCTTTTTCGTTTCCCCCCCCCTTTTTTCCCAACTTACGAGCCCCGAGGGAAGAATGCGATTCTCCAAGGTGGTGCATTTCCCTCTCTCCTATTCCTTCTCCGCCCCCGCGTTTACCCTGAACCCTACTGCCGTAGCCCTGTTTTGTCCCTCTGCGAGTGCAAATGTAGGCGTGCATCCGGCGTAAAATATCCCGCTCTCCGTGAGCATCACGTAAAAAGACAATCTCTAACGATAACCCCATCTCTCAATTGCAGACGTGCTTGAAAAAAGTCTCATAAAATACTTCCATTTTTATCAGCACACCTTAAGTGTTTATGACGAATGAAATGCTCTGACTGAATTAAAATTTCTATTATAATTGAAATTTCTGACTAAAGCACCGAGAAATGATGTCACACACGTCCGAAACCATGCCGAATACCTATAATAATGAATTACCCGAGCCAAGTATGTTTTATTCGTTAAGTATAAGTATGGAATTGCCAACAATGGGGCTTAGATTCCCACAAAATGTATTCATAGTCATTAAAATGAAGTTACGTCAATAAATCAAGAGAGATACTGAGATATCAAGGCCAAATTTAATGCTTATAGCGAGCGTATTTTCGAAATTTGCTTACATATAATCTCCATTTCTCGTATGGGTGAGAAGACCAAATGCCCTTAATTCAATTTAGGTGATCGACATTGACGCGAGGCAACACTGTAGTGAGTTGAGCATGAATGGGTTGCCAAATATATTGCCTGAGAGTACTTGTCATTCGAGGCTAATACATGTTTATCATAAATCATATTTTAAAGCGTTTTCTGCGATATTTTTCAATTAAAATAACGAAGCGAGGATAGATATTTTTACTGCCTGTTGCCTATTTATCGAAAATCGACTGAATTATGAATAATCCCATCGGTCTCGTTATTTGGTCTTCTGGGTATTGGCCTGGTCTTATTTGCAAAGTTGTCGATAATTTCCTCGTATTTTTGACTCTGCTACTTACTTTGACTATATCCCAAGATTTTGATTCCGACTATAAATCTTCATTCTCGACGCCATGTTTACCTGAAGTAATTTCATTAAACAATCGTATGTATGTGGTTTGAAAAGAGCTTCAAATTATGAGAAACGTTATGCGCGTTGAATGGCATGAATTTTACATGGCGCGGCTAGCAGTTATCCTGCACAGATTCTAGCCCCTGCAGGGATTAGCATCTGTGTGGGGCCCTGGTTGGTATTGCCGAATCTTGCTTGCATATTTGGATGGCTGAAAAAGTGAGACTATGGTTGGCGGTATTATTGCCATAATTCATCTATCACGTGCTGCCGTTGGAAGCGAGCATGAGGGCAGATGGCCAATAACATAATTTTTATCTAGGGAAGTGTAATATGGTTATGGTAAGGTTAAAATAATGTAAGTCCACTTCAAAAGCGTTAACTTCTTTTATAAACTCCGCTATTACACTTGCAAAGATGCTGGCCACTGATACTACTAAAGTATTTTATTTTTTTTACTCTATTGCTTAAATAATGAATGCTCAGTACATGATTACCTTTGGATCTAATTACGTGGGTCGTTCAATAATTGATTAGACATGACTGTGAACAAAAAACGGTTTATTCAATGACAATGAAAGGCACTTTACTTCTGAGTAGCTTTTAATATTCAGTAGTTTTTTTCACAATTGCTGTTTATCTCGTTATTTATTTAACGGCCCTCATATTTTAAAAGTGGGAAATATCCAAAGGATTCGGGATCGTCTCCGGCTGTCTATTAGTGACCATTTCTTGTCATCCCGTATACTTATTTTATATTTTTGCTCGGCAGGGGGCGTCGACGCGCGCTAAAGAGGATGGATAGGAATGGATCGCGTGACAATCCTCGGAAAGACAAACAAAACACGATTGGAACCGAGCGGCAGGCGCGAGGGGCAGGAGGAGGGGGGGTGGGGGAGAGGAATGGCTGGAATTTGTGAAGGGAGGCAAAAAGATAAACACGTGGAAGGGTTGAATTTTTAGGAAGGGGAGAGGGGGTTGATGGGATACCTTTCCCTTTTGGTGTCCGCAAAGGGGGATGAAATGTGCAACGGCGAAGTGGGATGAGGTGGTGAGGGTGGATGGCGGAGAGGGGAAGGGGTGGGCGATGGTGGGTTGGGTTGAGAGTGGAGGGGTCGTAGGAAGGAAGGGTTTGGAAAAGGGTGGGCAGGGGGAGTGGGGGAGGGTGTGAGGGTGGTTGGGAGCTGGCAGAGCCGGCGTCCCGATAGGCCAGCATTCCGATGGTGCCCGTGGTGCCCTCCATACTCTCCCCCGTGCACCAGACGTGGGACGCTCCTCCCGACACGCGGTCTCCAAATGCTCAAGAGTCACCCCCTGCCATCGACCCTCCCCGTTTGTGTGCGATTGGTTCCCTTGGGAGTGGCAGGAGATGGTGGTTTGGGGGTCTCTCCTCCAGGGGGACTGAGCGTCGATCCCGACTTCAAACCCCGCTCTCTCGCGGTCTGAGCGAGCGGTACACGTGGCCAAGAGGACGATTCAACTGAGTGAAGGCAGCAGAAGAGCATGAGAACAGGAATGGCAGAAATTCTACAGGTACTTCAGGGATTGCGGAGCTGCTGATTTAAGATTTAGGTTTCAAATAGGTGCTGGAAATTGGACTTAGAAGAAAGAGGATGAGAATAGGCTTCTGTTATTTGAGAAGTGGGGGTGGAGAACTAGTGGATAAGGTGCGATGAATAGAAAGGAAGGAGGAAGTGCTGAGCGTGGTGGGATAGGAGAGGAGGAAGCTGTAGGAGGGAATTAAGGGAAGGCAGAGTAGATCAAGTGATGGGAGGCGAGGGCTCTGGTAGAGGGGAGGGTTTTGGGTGAGTGAGGAATGAGAAGGGAATTTGCCATAGGTTAAGGATGGGATGTAGAGAGAGAGAGAGGTCGTAATCCGATCTGAAGAATGATTTTTGTAAGTAGACATGGGCATACGGTTGTATAAGTCTTGCTTATTTTTACTCTCTTCCATCTAACCTCGAGCGTTAGATCACCTCTAATAATATTGCGTAGCGCTTTGTGTTTCGTAAATCAGCAGCACTCGAACTAATTAGGGTCTGTGACCTTACACAAAAAGAGTTTACTTCTAATGTGGTTGAATCTACGTTAAAGAATTAAAAGCTTTAGCTGATTCTTATATTTATAAACCCTATTCCTATAGTGTATCTGAGTAGTCATGTTTGAGGTACTTCAGATATTTTGTCATTCTTTGTTCTCTTAACTTCAAGTTTACGGTAAATTGGTTCAGTCGAAATCTTATTTACTAGTTTATCACAAATATCCAGGTAGATATTTTTAACGAATGAAGATTGGGGGAAAGTAATGAAAAACTAAATACTCACTTTTTGAAATTTTGTTAATTTTGATGTTCATCCTCTTTACTAGTTTATTCAATTTTCCGGAAAGCACACTAGAATTGGAAAATTTATTTTGGTTACCATTTAGTTTTGGAAACGTTTTGCAGATAAGAGCGAGAACGCTGAGGAAGGAAGCAAGTGGGATGAGAACGAGAGAAAGGAAGGTGAGCGAAAAGATTAATTTTAATGCAAAAATTTTGAAAATGGAAGGAGAGGACACAACTATTAGTAGTAGTCGCGTTAAGAGTTGAATGTTCAGTGATTGAATGAATTGAATTGATTGATGAATGATTGAGTGCCGAGGCGAGTTCGGCCGGTGTGTTTTGAGGACTGCCGGGATGCCCTTGTGAGAGCTTTACGCCTCCCACTGTTCTCTAGCGTCTCCCCCGCAAACTTTCCCCCGGTGCACACTCACACCCTTACTGCCACCCCTGAATCTCCACCACCCTGGCTCCGTCCCTCTGTTTACCTCCCAATCCTCCCCTCCACTTCCGATATGTTTGTTTTCTTCCAGTTCCTTCCTTTCCCATTCTGCGCAAATGGAAAAAGGGAACCTCCAGCTCTGACACATCCTTCTCCGCTTGCCTCTCGCTGCTCTCTCTCTACACTCGAAAACACAAATCCTACGCTTCATTTGACATCGGTCGTTGCTTTGGTGAGGATCGCTCGTCTCTCTGTCCTTCGCTGTTTTAATTAATGTAGCGTGCCGCCCAACAATCAAAAACTGCCTAATAGAGATTTAACCCTCGTCGATATTTTTTTTCATTTTTCTTGGAATTTACTTTTTTCCGCTCGAATATCGTATCCTTTTAGCCGTAATTTCATCTCTCTCAAGTTACCTGTAATCTGTTTGGTTTTTTTAAATAAATATAAAAGTATGAGTTCAAAAGTATGAGCATCTGTGTGTTTTCTATGATGGCTATGGAATATTAATTTTAGTTTTAATGGATATTAGTATATATTTTATATGCTGGTGCTAATGGCTCAGCTGTGTATTTTCTCAATCATTGTCTTTGAGAATAAAAATTATTTTTCTGATACCTAAGTTCATCCTGAAATTCCGCTTTTTCTCTCCTTTCAGGTGAGTTGCTGCTTTCTTGCTACCTGTGCTCAGTGACCCACCAATCCGTTGCATGGTAAGCTGCTAAATAATTTTCCTTGGTGTAATCAATCCCAAAGACGCCATGTTACTTTACCATAGGGATGCATTTCATTTAGCAATGAAGATACCTTAAGAGCATTGGGAGGTCTTATAAGTCATTTTTTTGTGATACATGTTACATACTGATTACTGCGGGAAAAGCTTGATTTATGTCAAAAAGAAACTTGCAACTACCTCTTAAATGTGCTATGAATTTCGTGTAGCCCAGATATTACGTTTCAAATTAAAAGTCCGTTTGTTCTTAATTTAAATGCCATATCGGTGGGGATTTTTAATACTCCTCTTAGAATGCATAACATTTTGAGAATCGGGTCGGTGAGGTGGCTAGGGGCTTCTCCTTCCGAGGCTCCGGGTTCAAATCCGGGGAGTGGCAGGGATTTCGTGGCGGCATCCCGATTCCTTGTAGAGTACTTTGCGGAGAGAACTTTAAGTTTAGCAAGTAGGGTACTCTTTCTGTACGGAGGGAAGATTAGTCCTTTGACCTTTCGTCCAGAGCAGGCTAATGCAGACGCTAGGTTTCACTCTTACCTTCATTCCTGTAATCCTTCTCTTTCCAACAGTGGCTCAGCATCAGGTTGAACCGTCCGCGGCGGTCTTTCATTGGTCGTCAACAAATAACGACAGTAATTTGTTCAGTTGGATTAGGGACCTTAGACAAAAAGTTTTCAAAAATAGTCATATTGCAATGGTTAATTTTTGGAATAGTTGATTAGTTTCTCATCTTTTTTTTAAGAAGCGTTTGAAAAACTTTTTAATGCCAAAAATAGCTCCACGGACAAAATGCCACCGGACCGTGAGGTGGGACTGCCAACAAACTGATCCTCACTGCCCTTTCTGTTATCCTCAGTGGCGCGAATGACCTCAGCCGCCTTACCATCAAGTAACTGACCTACCAATGCCTATCTCTAAATTTTATTTTAATCGAGTTTTCGTGAATGCGTTAGACAATTATGAGCAGAATAAAAAAGAACGGAGGATATCCTTTCACTGGGACAATCATTTTCCTTTTGCGTTTCATCTCCGATCTAATTCGTTGCGGAAATTCGACCGCTGGGAGTGGAGGAGTCTTGTTAAAAAACCATTAGTTGCTCGGACCGTCGTTCTCTCTTGGAATTGAATTTACAATACACACGATTGCTTCTTCCCGCTCGTTGTGTCAACAGTATTTCCCTTCGCGCGCGCGCTGCCTGTATCCCTTCTGCTTGCTTCATTCGTCTGTCCTCTTCTGCTCCGCGTCAGCTCCAATCTTCCACCTCCTCCTCCTACCTCTCTTTCTCCGTCCACTCGTACCCCCCTTACCCTATCCCCCTCCTCCTTCCCCTCCCACTCCACATCCCAGCTGCCTCTCACTTCCCCTCAATCTCGACTACAATCGAATCCTCCGACGCTTGAATTTCTGCTTTTGTCTCCAAAATGGTTTAGGTGCACACTCTTTACTTACTCGTGCGGAGCGAATTCATTCGCTCGTCCCGCTACCAACACGCGTTCCTCCTTCAGCCCACTCTCCCCCCTCCACCCATCTCTCCCCCCCTTCCCCTACCTCCACTTAAGTCTCTCATGTTCCGAATTTACCCGTTTTCCTTTCTTCCAACCCTCTTCGGGAAACGGATGGAAATTTACGCGGCACTATCTCCTTTGTGTAGTGACGTGCTTTCCAGGGCAACGTCATCCGGAATCGGAATACATTTTAATTTCAAGCCAGTTTCTTTGTTTGTATTTTGATTCATACCGCTCATTCTTTTCTCTTGGAAATTTTTCACTTATTTTTCATTCCATATTTTTTGCGCAACAGTTTTTTGGGAAATGTGAGCCATCCCTGAATGAAGCGCACTATTTTCCTCCGGCTGTTTCACCGACCATCGATTTTGCATTAAACCTTTCAATAGCCATCGTTTACTTTTTAGTCTATAAAGGCAATAGTTAAAAGGTATACTCTACCTATTTTCACTATAACATTGATGCCACGGATACAACAATTATTATTACAAGCTTACTACATGTAGTGTTTTCCATTTATTAGTTCATGTCGGTTTACATTTACCACTCCATTCAATTGATTCATTTTGCGCAATTATTTTATTTTTTGGTCATCTCTAAAGGGAAGGTTATAGAAAACAAATGTTCAGTTCTTTCCGCTAGTTATTGATCCTGAGGATGGCCCACGTGCTTGTCTGGCCAAGTGTCAGTTGTATGATCGGAGTTGTACATATTTCCGTGAATTTTCCATTTATATATGCCTTGTATTTCCATCGTTTGTGTATTTGTGTTACGTCATCCGATTATCTTCTACAGAATCTGGTTTATAGTGCTTATTAGTTCATTAATTGAATAGGTGATTCTCATTATTAAGGTGGCTGTTTGTAATTGGAACGAATGCTCTAGAGAATTTTGCTGGCGCATATAAGTAGTACCGATATATATTGCTGGAATAGAGTGGGTGTGTTCGTACCGAGTTCTCCATTCGCAAACGTTCCGGGAATCATCGGGATTCGCAAAACCATTCGCGATCGGAGACCTCTTGAGTCTACGAGAGCGACTGTTTGTCGACGTGAGTGATTCCATCTGCCGGAGGAAACAAAAGAGGGATGGATAATAATCCAGATTCCCTATTCGCAGCAGAATCGAGTTCCCGTCGGACGCGTTCCCTTTCACTTCGTCACCCCTTTTTTTACCGGCCCTGAAAGCGGGAAGAGGAGGTAGGTGGACGGGACGGACGGACGGTTAAGGGCCGCCGCCGCGCACCCGCGTCTCGCTTGTTTGCGTCTGCTGCGGAGGGAGGGAATGTGGTGGCAGGGGGCGTTGGAAGGGGAGTGTGGGGCAAGCAGGGGTATGGTGGAAAAAGGGTTATTCGCCCTTCGCGTTGTTTTTCCCTCGGCCCTTTCATTGTTTTTCCCTCGTCCGTCGTTTCCTGTCTTCGCCTGATAGAGGCGCTAGCATCGATCACACCGTCGCGGCGCTGGCGGAGGCGTCCGGACGCTCACTTGTCTACCAATCAGAGTGGCTCACGAGAATCGGACAGCGGCGTCTTTCGGCAGGCATGCCAAAGTATCGGACTCTACTCTTCTCTCTTCAGTCGCACGCGTCGTGATTTGTTTCTGGATGAACGGCAGTTTGATGACCTCCGAATGCTTAAAGGAACAGAGGGTATTAGAACGAGATGCAAATGTGAAGAAAATATAAAGAATTTATGGGTTAGGGTATATGAATAAAGAGATTTGAGTGACACTTGCCTTAGAATTGATGTCTTGGGTGTTGATATAGTTGGCAAAAACTTTCGGAGATTCTGAAGTAAATCAACTTGATATGCTGGAAAGATCATTTCGATTCCATGAATTATGCGTATGAGACCAAATGTCTTAAAGTCTCTATAGATACCAGAGATAACTCACAAACCAGAGATAACTGCAAAGATAAAAAGAAGAATATTTACGGAGAATACTAATGGAGTAGGAATGTGAATTCAACACACGATTTTGTCACGTTCTTCTACGGATTAACTATGCATGTACTCACGAGGTTGCGAAATAGTATCAAATTCGTAATGCTTGATTATGTCCTTGCTATATTCTGAAATCAGTCGCTACAGATATAGATAGTCCATGCTATTCACCTTCCACAGTGATTTTCTTCGATTTCGGTGCATCGGCATTTGCATACTACCCCTGAAGTCGCCACGGGGCCTTATGTAGGGGTACAACGCTGCACTTTTATTTATTGGTGTTTTGCTGTGGGTATGTTGTTGTCACGCAGTGTGCGAGGGGAAACATTTGAACAAATTAGTCATCATTTATATCTGCCTCATATTTTCTGGGTGACGTATCTACCGATGCGTGGGTGAATATTCTCTTCGAAGTCGGAATCAAGCTCAGGTTCCCACACTGTTTCTCACACTCTTCATATTGCTCCTTTTGCGTTGGAGGGAATCCCATCCCAACCCAACCCATAAAATCGGTTGCCGCCTGCTTTTTTTAAACAGACACGTTCAAATCTGGAGGATCTTCAATGTACTTCGTACAATTCTAAAATCAGTTATGGTACTTGATGTACATTCTAAGTGCGGCCTTAAATATGAATAATTTACCAGCTGCCCGTGAAATGAAGCGAAGGTTTTTCAGGGTTGGCCCTCGTATTCCTGTGATGTGTGGGGGACAGAAGAGATTTGAGGTGAGTTTGCTTCGGGTCAATTGAGTTCGCTCCAGTGAGTGGGGGCCCTCTTTCCACTTCAGCTACCTAATGCACTCACCGACTGATCGATCTCCTCTCATGTTAAGGATCCTGTGTTGGCGACCTGCGGCGCGCGGGAAACGTTATGGGATTACACGCTGGACAACTCCACTGCTTACCGACACAGCAGATTGACAAGAATGCTCTGGAAAAATAACGAGTCAATGATACAGAGACAAATATGAGCTTGAATATGTTACTCTCGATGATTTTTACTAACACGTTCGCGGGTGACCTCATTGATAATGCCCTCCCCAATTCGAGAACACCAGGTGAATAAATTTTGGTTTGTCGTGACTTCATCAGTTTGCCGCTGGTGTATCTAATATAACTCGTCGGGTGACGGATCGGCTATGCATGCATCGGAACAGAAAATATTCTCCGTTGGCGTTGTAAGTGAAACCGTGTAGTGTTCCGCTTCAGGCGCAAGAACAGGATAAAAGTGCTGCTAAACGCAACCGCTATCGGTACAAAATGAATTTTTCTGGCGTCCTTCGATGGAAGCTATTCATGACTTAATAAAAACATTGGTATTGGCGCGATATATTAATTGAGCCTATCGTATTTGAAGTGAGAGGCTAATTGAAATTTTGTTGTTAATGTATCGCAGAATATTGTGGCACAACATTGTGATGAGTGTGACGCAACGGAGAAGAAAGCTTGTGGGTAAGGTGGAGCAAATATTCTGGGAGTCCATCTGGAGAACCCTAAGGGAGACTATGGGTATCTCTGACCCCTCATCCTTCTCCCTTGCTTTCCTCCCCCTGACTTCAAGGCATCCGCTATCTAATGCCATCATTTTCTCTTATGCTAATCATCAAATTCAGCTTGGGGAACCAGATCACCGTTTATTGTACATACAAATATTTTCCAGTGAAGATCACAGCTAATCCATAGGGAATTCCACCTTCATAACTCTTCTCACATAAATCATACAATGAGTCAATGACTGTCTCTGGGTGACCGAAATAATCAGCATGTGCCGAGTTTTCGTAAGTCGGTAAAAAATTGATGCCTAATCTCGTTAGTATGCTGATGAGCAGCATTGAGCTGCTTTCTCCGGCATATGAGTCGCTGACAGCTCACTCCCTCCTTTTAAACATCACGAGGCCTCCCTTCCTTACCATTCTGGAATGAATACCTTTAAACTCCCCCACCACTTGCGTGCACCGAACCCTCGCTGCCAGAGCATCAATCGCAAATGCAAACATTCGATTTCCGGAGGTTATTAGGCCATTTTTCCCGAGATATTTTCTTCTTGAGTGACGCCAGTAGGAAAACCAAAACAAGGCATATGTTGGATGGTAAACCCTTGGAAGGCACAATTCGATGATCGTTCTGGGATCGAAAGAAGTGGTTTGGAACTGTGAGGATGGAAGACCTAAATGCTCTCTCTAAATTTGGTCGGGATATCAGATCCTTAGGTGGGATCCTATTGGTCGGGATATCAGATCCTTAGGTAGGATCCTATTGGTCGTGATATCAGATCCATTTACCAGTGGGCTTTACCATGCTTCGGAGAGGTCTGCAGCTCTCCATTGCAAAGCTCTGCACCAAAATCTAACTGATGACGCTCGATATTCCAAGAACACAACCAGTTCGCATAGCTGCTCGGCGAGCAAACGAGCTGATGTGCATCATTCAGAATCACCATGGAGAAGAAGATGCTGAGTGGCTGAACTGCGAGGAGGTCTGCATGCCTCTTGTGGAATCACATCGTGCCACACCCCCTAGTGGTGGCTTGCACGGTACTTCGTAGATGTAGAATGGATGCTCCTGAGCCTAAAGTGCACCAGCCAGAAACTCGTGAAAATATGATAATTGAGAATATAAAAGATTGGCTACAAGGACTTTGGTCACCAAGTGATTAGAATATTAAAATTGTGTCGTATCTGAAGTATCACATTAGATGCGATAATTCATAGTTTTTCTAATTATTTTATTTTTTATCTAATATTTTAATGTTATTTAAGTGAATAAAAATACTACTGTGCACATTAGTCGCACATTAGCACAAATGTAATTAGATATTCATGTATTCCATCACATAATAGTTCATTAAATCAGAATTTATTACTCATCAGCGTATATTAATGTTACACGTGCAAACTTCCTCCTTCAAATTTACATGTTTGTACGTAGCCATAAACATTACATTACTACGATTAAAAAACTTAAGTGTCGCGGCGACGCACGACAGAATTAAAAGTTTGGATGCTGGAATAAAGTATTGGAGCGCTTCTCTCTCTATTTAATGTGGATTAATGTGTTCGCCCTTTCGCATGCGTGTTCGCTTTCACCGATCGGTTGGTTTTGCGTTCAAGGTAAATTTTTTCTACACTACACAGAACGCCCAGATATTATATAGCGTTCCGCGTACTAATACTAATTTATTAATAAATACTTTAATACATTTAATTTACTAATAAATACTACTAAAGTACTTTAATAGTATGATTTTTATAGCACTCACGTGACATAGCTAAAGAAACACTTCAAAAATAGTATACAATATTTGGTTTTCTTTATATAAAGCAAATATAAATAATCGAAAAATCTTAGGTAATCAAGTGGGGGGGGTTCGGAAAATGCTTATTTTTGCTTACAAAGGGGGGGAGGGTCAAAAATGTGCTTACGTAATACTTGAACGCTCCCTATGCAGTTAGCATAATTTTTAGCAACATGTTTATTTTCCTGTTGAACATCGCACATCCATCCTTACGTAATATTTACACAGGAAGAGAATCTTCATAAGAGTCCATACTATCGACTTTATTGAGGAGCGATATATAGGTGGCAGTGATAACACTTAAAAGGAGAAAGAGCCGCCATTTATATTAGATATTGTGCTGAGCGTTGGAAAACTCTGGGTATAAGTTAAAAAGTTTGTTCTTACTCTCACTAGATGAAAGTGACAAATAAATGAAAATGTGAAGATAAATTTTACAGTAATTTTCCCAAATTTATAGCGAAATTGATGAGTAACAACTAACGATTCATAGGATATTATAATTGCCAAGGCACTTTGCCAATGAACTTATTCTTTAGGTGATCGATCCAGTCTCTTACAAAAGATGCTGCAAAAACCCAGGAAGAAATGATTTTCAGAATCGACTACAATTTCTGCGGCCAGTAGTGCTGTTTTTAAATTGTGCACGAGGAATTTCTTCCCGACCGGATGCCCTCTCCACTCCACCGCTCGCCGGGTGCCGCAGCCGCGCTCACGGACGCCAACTCATTTGTCACTCTCCGGCGCGGAGCAGTTTATTGTCCCGCGCTCACTTGTCTTCGTTCGTGTCCTCTCGTGCTGCGCCCCTTCACCCTCCTTCCCCGCTCCCTCTCCTTAGGTGTGTTGTGGTTTTCCCTGCCTCTTCCCACAACCAGGCCGTTAAACCAGGCTCAAGGTTTCTAGGCAGGGCTGCTAGGACCAACAGTGGCTGGGAATCTATTCACTGGATAGTGATTTCGCCTTAGTTATTTATGGTCAAGAAGTGTGGCAGAAAATTTACAGCTCTCGTCTGCGGCCATCACTGCACACTACTATTAAAAAACCCTAAGTAGTTGCCTAATCCTTTCGATCGTAATGGAACAATTTTTCGATCATGTGTTTATATGTGGTTATTTATCAAACATTCATAGTTATATATTTCGTTAAGAGGTTATTTATTAAGGATTGGCGAAGGTTATGTTTTTTCATCTTCTCATCAACTATGGGTTAGGTAACTTTTTATCACGCTTATTTTTTATCTTGGCTCAGTAAATAGAGCTCCTATTATTACCCTTTTTATTAGGTTATTCACTTTAATGGTACAGTTTTTAGTTATAGCTCAATTCCAGCATGGACTACCCATGTCTACCAGGGTTTTAATTACCGACTTAACATGTAAAATAGATGAAAATATCCGTCGTAAAAATCGCTTTTTTTAATTTTAACTTGTTTTCCAATTTTCAGAACTCACCGATAAACACTACGTAATTATTAACATTTGAACCACTTATTAGTCCCTGCCAATGACGACTCCCTTTAAATCTCTTGCAGAAGTAACGAGAAGAATGCATACTTTCGAATACATCCTTTCCGTGGACATTACGTCGCTAATTTCTGAACGGCTTGAAATACATTAATCGTGACAACTTTAGATGTACCTAAGGTCGAGTCGTTTTTGTAAAAGTGTTTCATTCAACACTCGAAGGGTCATGGTTGAAATATGCCTTAAAATAATAAAGAATCGCTCGCTTAAAAAATCCTGGAAAAGAAACCTTAACAGAGGATGAGAAATACAGAAAAAACGTATTTTTTTATGTTTGGCCGAATGTTATTTAATCTTTGGCTCTGTGCTCTGAAATCGCCTTCGCTGATTTTTTTGCGTTTTCGCCGAAAAATATGGCCATTTCAATGTTTATGTGGGAGGGGGGGTGGGAGGGAGGAGTCGACTTCACAGATGAAGAAGGGAGTAGATAGGAAAAGCGATTCGCGGAATTAAGTTTCGGAAACGGGAGAGACTTGAAGGATTGGAGTTATTCATGGAGAGTGCAAAGCGCGGCCCAAGGAGGGAAATGGAGAGAGACGAGACGGCGGCAGGGAACGAGAACTTTTTTGACGTGGATAAGGAAAGTTTTCGTATTTATTAGCATTTATGAAATCCGCCACGCGCTTCGCTTTTACTCATTCATTTATTTATTTATGCATTTATTTCGCTCTCGGAAATTGTGGACCAAGACTTTTCCAGTGAGTTCTTACTCAGTAATGCGTTCGTTTTTATTCTCCTCTCTTGCGAACTTTTATTTTTAACTTTTTTTTGTGGCCTCCCTTTCACGGGTGCTTCTTCAGGTCTATCACAAGAGGTGGGAAAAAGTTGTTTTTTTTTCAAGCGAAATTTTAAAACATCGTTAAAACAGTATTTTCTACATCAAAACTTTTTAATTGTGATATTTTTTATTTACTTTTACAATAAAGTGCGATTCACTAACTTCAACAATCTATTTGACTATTTAAGATTTATTCGTAGTGATATGAAAGTGATTCCTTGAATTTAAGACATTGTACACGAAGGTGAATTTCCATTCCTTTGAATGATGGACGACCGAATTCCCTTTGGCGATAAAAGCTGCATTGGCACGAAACTCGGTGGTTTGTGGCGAACGAGACTGGGTGGAATTTGAGTGCTAACCGTGCAGTTGATGTGTCTACAGTGTGGCCGATATCTGTGTTTGTGAGCATACCAAAAGCGAAAATGAGGCAATTCAATGGATACTGCTGATAATTACATACGTTGTCATCTTCGGAGTGCGAGTTTCGTGGTCTAAAGAAGCACTCCTGAGTTTTAATTCTGTCATAATAATAATTAGCCGTCTTTGTCTGGGAGCGATTAAAAATCTAAAGTACCCTCTGCTATCTTGTCCCTCGTCAATGTATACATGAATGAAAAATGTTTTTAGATGTGCACCACACATTTATAAGGTAATATATAGGTACAGAGGAAAGGTTGTATAGTCACAATATTACTCAGAATTTAAATTAAACACAATTCCACCAGAAAGTCAATAGAGAAATGCGTATTACGAAAACATATGCGGGAAAAACCAGGGAATAGAATGGGAAGGTCCAGTTACATAAGGCCCTATAGTATACGTTTCTATGAGAGGCCCGATTGCACTTTCTTTTGGCTGCTAGGCGGATCTTCAGTAGCAACATGGCGGCAATTTGAATAGTGAAACTGACGGCAGTTCAAATTAGTTATTTATATTCTTTCATTTGTATAATTTTACTACTTACACATCCCTGAAGGTCGACAGGACAAACAATCCACGGAAGGAAACGAAAGGGACTACGTGAAAGAAAAAAACAATGTCCGAGAAATAGATAACCTTTAATAACATCAGCAGTTGTATACATTTTTGTCACATTATCGTAGTCATTTTGCATGCAATGCTATCACCTATTCATTTAACACTATACATCACTAAATAACGTTCAAAATTCTAGAAGACATGAATGTGGTAAGGTATAACTGTACAATGTATGTGACTCAGCAGTATAGAACTAAAATATGACATTTAGATACATGTTCACGTAGCTGAAGATGTAAAAATGACAAACTTCTATTGAAATGGCAACTGCTAGAGGTAAAATCAATCTGTAAATAATGAGAAAGGAAGGCTATCTTAAAACAATGGCAGGATATCTCATCAACACAGTCAGGACAAATAGCACCTGAGTGAAGAACAATGCGTTGGCAATACATAAGATGTGTCTCAAGTGCTCACTTCATGAATGAAATAAATGCCTAGAAGTAAATAAAATTAGCAGAAATGCAATTTACAATCAATCTCAGGCCTCTCAGCCCTCAAAACTATCAACAATATCTGACTGCCATATAGCTCATAAATATCTGTAGATTATAGGAGTACAATCAAGAATGTCCAAATGGAATTTTAGCAGATGTAATTACTGCAAATGGCATCAAACTGACGATGATGGATGGTAACAAACTGACGGAAAAACTGTGACGAATACTAAATAGCTTCCGTCCTTCAGAAATCATACCATAAACTGAAGAAAAATTGATTATTGAAATCCAACAATGAAGTTGCCACATATCTAACAGTGATTGACACAGCTAAGTGGTAGCCTATCCTTCCATTCGTACTTATTCAGTATTACCAATGCATACAAAAAGAGAAGGCTTTGAGCAATAATAAAAAAATTCAACCAATGTTGAACAACTGCAATAATACCGATAACAGTGGCATTGAGGAATGAAGAGGTTTTCAAATATAATGACCCATTATTACTCGAAAAATCGTGTATCGTTCAGCAATGACAACAGGGGTTGTTCCGCGTCAGTGCGCCCAGCCCGTGACAGCCACAGACTCAGATGTTTATGAAATTGTCTTAAACTACGATCACAATTTGAATTGCCCATGATTGAAAAGAAAAATTTTCTACTATCTATGTACTTGGATAGACGAGAGGTAAAAATGTCATGGTGGTATGTTCATTGAGCTTTAAATATTTATTTTGTCCCCTGTACTCGGAAAGTTGAATCCCACTACTGGCACTTCTGAGCAAACTTCTCAAACTTTGATCCCTCATTTCTTGCGAAGTTTGAGAGTGAGAGAGGAAATATTTTACATCCGGGTTATTAAATTGGTTATAGTAGCTTGTGACAAAAACTTCACAATAATCCGAGTCGATGGGTGTCATTTAGAAAATTTTCTGGGTGATTTAACATGGAATGACTCTAAGAACACTTGATACATATTTATCCAAATAGAGAACCAAAACACTTACTTAAGTGCATACATCGGATTATAACTTCAACGGAGCCAAACACATTTGCGTCAGAGCAAGCACAAATTGGTTCAAAAACATGACTGTTGGTAATGTGGCACTGACTATTAGACCACTTACACCAGTCATCGGCCGACGCAACATGTCTTTATGCTCTGTAAAATAAATAACACACAGATAACAGATAGTCCCAGAAGAAGAAGACTTATAAATACATTACACGAAATACCCGGTCAGGTCCGCATAATAAATTCTCAGTTCACAACGATAAGTTACAAAAACAAATTAATGGCAATTACCTCATTACAAACGTACATGTCCCCGAATGCGTAATCTTTAGAATCAGATTGCAGACAGAAGCATCTGTGTACGAAAGGAAGACATTCTTAATCTTTTTACTAAATTTTCAAAAGCCAAATTGGAAAAACGATAATCACTTACCTTCATAGCACACAATGCGAATTCTTCCGGTAATACGTCCATTAATGCATGCTTTTTCAATCCAATCTCCTTTTAGATATTAATGCCTGTAGTGGTGAAGGTTGGCTTTCGTCTCGCCAGCGTAAACGCGATTTTCACCCACTTTTAACAGACAAAAAGCAATTTTATGCCGTATATGTTTACTTCGCTACCATCACTACTGCTAACGTATTTTTTGGTATTTCCAAATTCAAATTGACTTTATGACGTCTCATTGGTTCATTGATCCCACGTGACTTAAAAGTAACCTCATATCGTGCCGAAGGGAGGCGCTAGCAACATGCGACGGTGCTTCCGTCTATAGGCATACGGAAAAATGTTGAACTGGACCTTCCCATTCTATTCCCTGGGAAAAACTTTAGGATTGTGAGTATTACATCCGAAATAACCCACTGCAGGAAAACACCTAGCCTAGAAGAAGGATGTGTAAAACCTGCGAAAATATACTGCTAGATAAGCTAATGTTTTGCTTTATCAAGAAAACAAAAACGAGCACAGAAAAAGTAAAATGAGTGTACGATAAATTGATAATCAGTGATGCAGGATCAAATGGAAATTAAAATAAATATATACATATCATTAATACATCAATAAAATGTTGAGAAATTGGTCGTTGTGTATTGTTGCAGCAAATTAATTAAAGATATTTTGGCATGAACTTAGCGATGAACAGAAATCATGTATATATTTATTTCTAATTTTAAACAGTAACGTGTGACAAATGGGAGTAATCTTGATCCACGTAGCAATGAGAATGATATCAAATTATGACGAGTGCGCATCAAGTGCCTTCTGAGATTGGGATAATCGGGAAACAGTTTACAGGAAGGCAGCTTGGTAAGTGGAATGGAATATAAGCAGGAATAGCAGCATTAATAAAGCTTTCGTGTTCATGGGATGGAAAACTCTCGAACGCAGGCGTTCAATTGTCATATATGCAAAGCATTCACCAAAGTCACGCGTGGAGAGAAATCGGGGAGAGAATGTAAATATCGGACTTCGAAAATAAAAATGAGTATCGGGGGAAAAATAAAATCGAGACACAAAAGGAAAAGTGTAAATAAGTTGCAAAGTACTTGATTGTGAATGGAGGTATTTGTGAATGGAATGTTTTGCCGTAGGAACTCTTGAGTTCTTTCGCAACAAATTTAAATATTTTATGCTAAGGCGTAAGGGGGCGTCTATTAATTACGTGAGGCGTTGAGAGGGGAGGGGAGGGAGGGGGTCGAGCCGAATCTCACCCAATCACACGTGGGGGAGAGGGGGGGGGGGACGGCAAATATCACGTAATTTTTCCGCAAGAAACAGTGTAAAATTGTGAGAATACTGGGTTAAATGAAGTGAAAAATGTGGAAACAAATCGCATGGACATGTTGGTTCTAGTAGTCACTCTTGAGACCACACTCATGAGTCCCCGTGGACTGAATGATAATGTGTATTCTTTTACGAATTTTATTTGTTCCTATTTAAGTGTTTTATTGTTCAATTTTCTCACAGGTATTCTGGATTACGTTCTTAGTAGTCTTATATACTAGTCTTAAACAAAAATAATTAAGCAAATTATGTTTTTTAAATAAATCCAACGCAATCAAGCACAGGTTTACGTATCTACACTAAAAATACGCATTTTTTTTTAATCTTACGTGAGATTAGGGGGGGGGGAGGGGTTCGAGCCAAATCTCACGTCATCTCACCAAGGGAGGGGGGGCCGAAAAATCGCCAAAATCGCCCCACGTAGTTAATTGACGGATGTTTTTAAAAATGATTTTGAGAGCTCAGTTAAGATTGTTTCATATTTAATTTTTTTCTCTCATTATTTCTCCTTCCACCTGGTCCATGGCATAGTAGCAGTGGTTATGGCTTGTATTGGTTATAGTATTGGCCTCCCATCCCGAGAGCCTGGGCTCGAGTTCCACTGGTGCAGAATATTTTTATTTTGAAATTTCGATACCTCCTAAGTGTTGTGTGGAGAGGACTTCATGTGCAATGCTCCGTCCGTCGGATGGGACGATTGACTGTGGACCCCTTGGTGCCTATCGTTAGGAGTAGCCTAATGCCAACGCCGGCTATCTCCGATACAAGCCATTCCTTTTGAAAAGGATTCATTCGGTCACCTCCCTAAATAACCAACCAGCGTCCTGGAAAATTGTTATAAATGAATTAATGAACGAAAACTCTGTTTGACAAGGAATTGTTTTATTTTCTGTAGTGTTTTAAAATTTGAATGGATAAAAACATTGTTCACTTGTTATCAATGTTGAAACCGTTTCATCTTTTTCTCGGAAGTGCCACATTATAGTCTTTCACCAACGTTTCCTTTCCCCAATTCCTCTCTGCCTCCTCCGTCTATTTTCTTTAATCGTTGTAGAAGTAATCCTTCAAGGAGAAAGAAGGGGGTTGGGTTGGGTGGGTGGGGAGGGAAAGCGTCTTCGCCTTCGGAATCAGCCGAGCGGAGGAGAGGAGCCACGTTCGTTCCCCACTCTCATTCCCGATTCTCTTTCATCTCCTGATGGCGCTGTTGCCGTTCCTCACATCTGACTACCTGTCTTCACACTCGCGGACACACAGACAGACAGGTACATGAGCTAGCACTCGAGATTGGCGCTAAATAATAACACAACCGGCGCCGCCGTCACTTTTTCCTCCCCATAATGCTCTGGCGTAAGTGCTCCCGCCACTTTCTCGGCTTTCAAACGCGCCGTGATCAAATTATCCTCTTCTCATCTCGGTCCTCTTCAAACCCCCAAATATGGCTTCGAAATCGATGACGTTCAACGACCGTAATGTGCTGTTTACGCCCGAGCTTTCTTTGTGCTTTTCCATAAAATAGTGTGGAATTACTTCTTTGGAAACATTTACGCGTAAATTTTAAGGAAAACCAACGTTTCATCTCCTCTCCAATTCTTCATTAATTTTAATATGGACACTGAAACTTTTCATAAATTTGTTTTCGAGTAATTCATGAAGAAACATTTAAAGAAGACTGCTAAGCACTTTTAGTCATCGAAATGTATAAATATAAATTAGATTCAATATCATTGGAAGATATAAATTTATAAGTAAGGGTTAAACGTTCTGTGTATTGATGGATTGGAATAATTTGTTTCTTGAGCTTGAAATGTTTTCATGATCCATCGTTATTAACTAGCGGGGAACAGGATACATCCTACAATGAAGAATTTCCCTGCACCCAATGGACTTGTAAGCGGTTTTTCATTGAGAAAACATCAGCATACGTTTATATAGTTGCACATATTTAATGAATAATCCACATTAAGCAGGGCATCCCAAAAATCTAACGTGCATTGAGTACTAGCATTAATCTCCTTGAACCTTTCCTTCAGTCATTTCCCGCTAAATTATCTCAATTGAGGTGTGCTCTGTAATCGTCGCAGCTGGTTATCACTTGCAACTTGAATTTGGCTGTCAAATTTCTACATTCTCAAATGTCCTTTATTCTTAGATTACTAACAATTAGTTTAGGAAAGAAACCTTTACTTTCCAGTAATCAACCAGAATTTTGACGAACCACCGCCGGCATTAGTATAGCTCTGACTTGAAATTTGCATTCCCCTAAATAGCGGCTGAATTCATATTCCATTCAGCTATCGCCTGAAATCTTGCAGCCTGTCTCAGGGTTTAGATGTCTTTAAGCTTGAATATATATTTAGGTTGTAATGCTAGGTTGGGATAGCGGACCACAGTTTCCGCATCGCGATCAAAGAACATGAAATTACTCTCTCCTCTGGTCCATACTATTTCCGCTTCGCAAAGCACCGCTTCTCAGACGATCATACGCCTCATTTGTTCCCTAAACCCTCAGTTTTGGAAAGATTGGACATATATTATGCCCTTCTAAATTATTCATTTGTTAACCTTTAAAGTTTCTTATACTACATTAGCGTTGGCTATTTGTTCTTATTATAGTATGCATGATAGTTCTCATTTAACATCTCTTTAAACATGTTTCCCCATTCAGTTACAGCATAGCTCGTAATTCCCACGAAATATCACTTTTATCCCATTCTTTGCCGTAAATCCTTGTTATTCCTCCTTAGCCGATATCTCCTGAACCTCTTTCACTTTTGAAGTGTAAATTTATATGTATAGGCGAACCTCGCACAGAAAATTCTGCAGGCGGTAAATCGGATCCTGGGCGTCACGCTCTTATTCTCACGTCACGCTTAGCATGCCAAATGTAAACTCTTGAGAACCCTCTCTCTCTGTAACAGAGTAAGATGTCGTAGTGGTTGGAGTCTTCGTCTCACGTTCCACGAAGGCCTCAGGAACGATTCCTGGTGGTGGAGTTTCTTTTTTTCGTCTCGATTCCAACTATTTTCGTTCGTTTTTAAATTTATATATTATATTTATCAGAATATCGCCATAGAAGTGTACACTTCTCCCTTGTGGTCTTAAGCACACCAACGTTTTATATTCTACTTCATATATAAAACACCTTACTAACCACAACCAGAGGAGTGATAACGCGTTTCTGTGCGTATTCACATCATCACTAAGCAAATTTGCCCATAATTTAGAATATAAAGCGGATCATAAAAATATTAACCAAATGCTGTTGATGTATCTGGAGTGTTCCTTTTTTATTTTTCATCCGAGTGCAGTCAATGTATGAATGGTTTCTTCCGAGTGTGTTTGAATATTCAGCGCGTCTGTTGAGTGTTCAAGGCATCAATCCAACTCACGCAGAATCCATTTACTCGCCTCTCGCTCATCCGTTTGCGAACCTCATCCGCGTGGAAAGGTCAGTTTCTCTCGTGATCGCTGGTCTCGCCGGAAGGCACTCGGCATTCAGCGCCTCGGTTCGGTTAAATAGTGGCGTGTTCAGGGTGTCATAGGTCATGCGAGGACGGTCTCACTTCCCGTTTTAAAGCCACGTAACTGGGTTTGCATGACGGCCGAGAAATCGAGTTTGTTCTTTAGGTGAGCGATAACTCTCGGTCGGAGCAACAGTTAACGGCGAGAGGGAGCGGTGAAGTATCCGTGTTAGACCGAGATAGGGCGTGTGCGAATGTGTGTATGTGCCTGCAAGGATCGGAATCCCAGGCTCTAATTAAGGCTCCCTCTGCTGCTTGAGCAAGCAGACCCCCGCACGTGGAGTTGGCGATGAATGTGCACTCGTCATTGAGCACACGTTTCCTCTGCCCCCTCGGGGGACTTCCCGAAGACTCGCTCCGCGGAACGCCACACCGCTCAGGATATAGTCATTTTCCTGTTGAGGCAGCCCGCAATGCATCACGGTCGGTTAAAATCGCCCCTTAACATCTCGTGAACATTGGCTCTAAAGGGAGAATGGTCTGGAGAGAGAACGCATTCCTCGGAGCCGAGTTCGTTATCGGCGGCATTAATCATGGTCCCCCCCGCGCGCCGCCACAAAGGGGGTCGGTGGGTGGTGTAAGAGCGCACATGACTTCGGAAGGAAGGGAAGACAAATTTCTGCGGAGGCTTCGTTCCCATGTGAGGAGGTCACCGCAGCAGAATGCCCGGAATAAATCACGCCTCGTAGAAAACGCAACCTTTTGTGTTCCCCGCTGCACTCGCTCCCTTCATTGAACCAAGTCACACTCTGTGAGTGTGTGTCTGGGCCCTTTTTCGCCCTCGTGGAGTCAGGTCTGTTCCATGGAGCTGTCTGTTTGGGCCTCTGCGTGTGGGTTCAAAGTTCATTGCATGATTTGTGCCAATGGCCTTCGCCCGTTAGATTTAGGGCCCTTTTATTTGTCTTTCGCGAAAATATTGTTGAACGGGGCGTGAACGATTGAAAGCCATTTCTCAAAGCGAGCCCTCGTAAGAAAACGCTCTCTGGTGCGTGGGCTGACAACATAATTTGCGACTCTGTACTGCGAGGCGTTAGCATTAGGAGGATGGTCTCGTGACGTATTACTCAGGTCTCCTGTCCGGCGTTTTCATTAGTTGTGGAAAACCTTTGATCCCTTCGGGACTTATAATAACAGAATTCTTCAAAACTTTGTGCACGAGGCTACAACTGAATACAAGGAGGTTCGAGTTTGATGGAAGTGAAATTTCATCCGATTCTTGAAGCCGGATCTGCCCAAGCCAAGTCGGTCTCGGTATTACTCTGGCTTACGCTTGGTACTGCATGGCAGGCCTCGCCTACTCGGCCCAAACTCCCGCTCATGTTTCAATCAGTTCCTGCTTCAACCTCGCCCGTGCGTGTGCTATAGTTGGGATGGTCTCAATGCGTCGATATAATGATGATGAGGAGAGGGCGGATTGTAGGGAACTGTAATCGGAGAGGCAATCAACCCTCCTGAATATCTTGCAATCATCCGCATACAGTAAAATGTTAAATCCCAGTGGGAGAACGCAGTCCACGACATCATCAACTAAAAGGGAGAACAGAAGGGGACCCAGGACGCTACCGTGGAACTCCATTCAACTTCAACAAATCCAAATTTCACGTGCCATTTGTCTTCCTTTTCCTTTCAACAACTTTGGCAGATAAAGTGGATGGCTATAGTAAGAAGTTATGAAGTTAACTAAAAGGTTAAGGAGGAGAGAACGATGTGAAATACCATTCGTAAAAAAGAACCCGGTTTATAGGGCACACTCCAATCTACAACAAATTCGTAAGGAATGTAACATCAACCAAAATGCGTAGAGCGGAAGATCCCGTGAGGAATTCTTTGGGACCAATACCTTGACCAAAACGAGAGGGTAGTTGGAAGGGAATACTTCAGTTAGTATTTTTACATTGATGAGGAAGTACATTGGAGTTTTAGTGAGCTAATCTTTGGAATTTTAAAAAAAATGATGAAAGACTATGTAGAGGCAACCCGTTGCTCGAGTTGCAAACGTATACTTATCCGAGGCATCCACAATCGGTCTATTCAATGGACGTGAGATATCCTGGGAAGTTCAATGCTTATGGAGCAATGAATACTCATTCACTGATCAATCTGATTTTTATTTTATATTTAAGAGTAAATAGAGTATCACATTGAGCTTATTGGATTCTTAAACTTCACAGTTATTGCACGGAGCTAGTTATATTCTTTAGGCCATCTGCAGATTCGACTCCACAAAATTGTGATTGGTAGAAATTAGCTTCGCGAGGATTATGGGTGGGGGTGGCCAAGAAGTTCAAACTGGAATACCGATGATAACAACTTGATATGGCGCGGATAGTCGTCTTTTGTCATCCTCATATGCGATCCGCAGGTTTGCTGGCGCATCCCAACTCGAGGCTCATTATATCAGCGGTCGAGGGAAAAACTACGTCTCTCCACGCGTCTTTTCCACCTGTCCGCCAAACTGGAAACAAATTAAACCGCTGAGGAGGGGGACAAGGCGTAAATAATTAGCAGAGCATTTAAATCAGTTAGAGGTTTGTTTGCGAGTCGCGGCTTTCCTTCGGAATGAGCTCCTTAAAACATAAATTACGTCAGGTGCGCGCGAAGAGAAACGAAGTATAGATTTTTTATCTCCTCTAAGGTTGGGAGGACAACTTTTAAGGGTAATAATATGTTAAACGTTTTGCACGTCAAGGGTCTGGGTGCGGACCAAGAAGGCAGCGCGGCGCCTTGAGATGCTGGTCGGAAGGCAAGGACTGCTGGATGAAGGAATTCTTCTTGAAAGATGAAGGGTATGAGGATGAGTGGAAACAGGTTTCGGCTCTCCGCGATTTTGCATAATGAGCGCATTTGATGTGTGTTTCGGGTGCATTACCCCACCCCCCTATCCTCCCCCGCCCCCTTCCCACAATTCCATGCGCACCCGACTTTTTTTTATTTTAAAGCATTAAAGCGTTGCGTTGTCGACGACGGCTTTTCTCCTTGAGCGATGGGTGAGAAAGCGACGCGTTCATCAAATGGCAGCCAATTACCGCCCTGGCGCTGGGGTGGGGGGGATGGGTTGGGAGGGAGGGTTGGGTTGGAGCTAAGAGAGGATGCTCATTGGCGGGAGTGATGCAACTTTCACCCACCCTTCATCGCACGTCGTGCCGCGGAAGAAACATCCAAGTGGATAGGAAGACTGGGCACGCTCAAACTAATATCGCAGTTACGGAGAAAAGAGATTGATCCGAATCCCACAACCGATGCGAAAATAAGTGCGTGTTCAGAATAAAGTATCTGTGTGGTGTGTAATTTCGATTGAATACGTAAATGTAATTACTGTCCGAATGCTGTGATTGATCTTACCTCCAAACGGAGCAGCGGATTTAATGACGTGGATGCCAAATTATAAGTAAATAATTTTTAAGGAAAAAATGTTTTTTACGATAATAACGTGTTTTTTTAAAGTTTTCAATTATAAATTAATTATTGTATTAATTATTATATTATGTCTATATTATATGTATCATTTATAATATATATTATATTGTTATATTTAGTGTATATAACATATAATATACATTATTACATATTATTGCATTTCCATTCAGTTCTGAGCTATATTCAAAGTTTCACGTCTCTGGCTCATCGGGAAGTTAGTTTAAAATCGATTGTAAAATTTCTGCGGAACAGACAGACAAGAACTCAAACTAATAAAAATGTTTTAAAAAGAACTAGACCTTTTAGTATTTGCGAGGCATTGCTTTCAGGGGACGTTGAAAACTGGGTGAAATTAAAAGTCTCGTACAATTTTCTTCTTTCCTATTTATTAATGTGTAGTTTTTTTCGTATTATTTGCTATGTGTTTACTCCGTATGTCTATTGTGTTTCAAATGTTGGAATTATGTAATGCGATTAAAGTTTGCGTGTCGTGACACAAGTTATTCTCTTTCTCGAGTGGGTAGAAACATAGATCACTTCAAAGTAGAAATTATTCCTCTCTTCAGTTGCCGTAGTATTTTTGTCGTTTAAAGATGTGATATTTAAAACGGTTTTAACTTTGGGAGCAGTTATTGATGCTTAGAGAGAATTAGGTTCTGTTTTCTCTCGTCCTTGTGACTTCGCGATTGCAACTCATTCCGCTATCGTGTATGTCCAGAACACGAGTCATTACGTCGTGAATTTCTTCTTCCTAGAGTTTGTTTCCTTGAAGCCGGTGTAGCGTGTATTTATTTGGCAGAGAAAGGTATTTTTCCCTGTCGCATGAGAATTCTTACGCCGTAAAAATATATCAGTTCGTAGTCGATGCCAGAGATCTTTCGAAGATAGTATTTTATGGTGCGTTGGTCCTTAAAGAGTAAATTTTGAAGCGATTAAGAGGATGTAAGAGGAATATTTATGATCTTTGGTGGAGGGGCCATTAATCATGTGCTTGCAACTTGACAAGACAAAAAAATTGAGGAAAGCGATGAGTAATGGTCGCTTCTTCTCTTCGGGTTGCACTCACGGTAGTAGTTTTGCCTCTCATCCGCTTGTAGAGATTCTCCAGGCTCTTCCATCGAGAGGCGATAAAATGCTTATGGACGGGCGGGCAGGCATGTTGGCGAGAAGAAGTGAATTCCTGCGACATGACACATTATGCCGAGGTTGGCTCATTTTTAAACTCCTTATCTAAATACGAAAACGTGACAAAACGCATTACGAGTGGCGAAATATTTGCTTCTCCGAAACCGGTCCTTTGGGACTCGTGCTGTTTTTCGGACTACATCGTCGTGAGGGGCATAACTCCTTGACGATTTTCAGTTGGTCTTGAGCTTCAATGATGTGTTATTTCTGATGCCTGAGCACCAACTTTGTCAACCCATATTTTTATGTTTACTACATATTACGTTAGAAATATAGAGATCGCCAGAAAATGCCAGTAGATATTACCGCCGCCTCGGCCTAGTTCGATGTTGAGATATTATATTTCACCTTTAACTTCGTATCTCCCCAGGTATGTTCAGCATTTATAGTTGCTCAAAGGATATTTTGACGTTAAATTTTTATTAAACCGTTCTTTAAAATATTTCAGGTAGTAATTTGATTGACTTTTGCAGTAATGACAATAGTTTATTTTTATTGTGGGTTCTGTGCCTCTTTTATCGTTCCCCATCACCTTATCAGTTTGCTTGGAGATATAATTTCCCCACCCTTGGAGCTGATTTTTTGGAACCTGAGTGCTATTAAGCGTTTATGAGAAACTCGGAATATTTTTTGGCTACTACTCAATTCTGGGGTAACCATGTGATTAATCTGTTAAAGCGATATTGTCCGAATGCAGTTAAGCCGTACTGGGTGATTTTAAAAAAAGGTTCGTCTAAGTGTTGGGCCACGAGGGCAAAAGGGCAACTCGGAGGATATATTCTCCCGCTCCTCGTCAGTGGTCATGATGGGAAGAGCCGCTCTGAGGAATAAGCGGTTGCCCCTTCTCCGGAATCGATGCCCAGCGAATAATACATGAAGGAGAAGTGCGAGGAGAGGAATGCGAAATGCGGTGTCCGTCCGTCCTGTATGCCCATTTATATCCCATTCGCAGATTGTCGATAAGACGGAGGGAGGGGTTGGTCGGATGCTTGCTCGCCTCCCGCCTTCTTACCTACATGTTTGCTTACCGGATTCGAGCGGTTTTGTGGAGATATATGAAGACGACAGGCTATGAGTTGCGTAAGTGAAGGGGATACGAAATGTCACAATGAAAGTCTGTCTTCTCAACGGAGCCGTGCTGACATTGCGAGTTTTAGAATCGTGCGCTTTTTACACGAGTCGAATAAATTTCATTTCGAAGTTGTTTCGATGATATATTTGTCGGTTTCGTTGAAAGGGGGAATTTGCTTTTAGTTGGGTTGCTTATATTCATATTTATCTATTTTATCCCGTTTTCAATCCACCATTGATCATTAGTTCAGCTCGAATCATGACAATGAACTCGCTGCAAAACATTTTGTTTTCTTTCTCGTTCAAACCTATGCGTGGCGGTTTTCATTTCATTCTAATATCACAAAATCCCTTAGTTTATTCACATTTATTCATTAGTATCGCCCGCTTCATATTTTTTGTACTTCATTTATATCGGCCATTTATAAATAAATAATACATATTTTTGATTGCCTACTGGATTTGTCCGGATATTTTGAACACCTGTTTATTAAGTACAGGAAATTCAAAGACTAAAATATTTCAAACGAATTACTGCGAGGATATTGACTCGTGGTATTTCAATTTTTTTCAGTCAGTCACGTGACTTCATGATGTAAATGGGAAAAATTACTCCATTTGATTCGAATGGCTCAAATAATCTCAAGACGCTCCTGGAAATACTGTAACTCGTTGGGACTTCGCTTCTTCGTCGAGTTACTCTCATTGAAGATTCGCCTTTACTCGTCTTTCTCTGCCACGTTTTGTATTTTCTTGATGCTCCATGTTCGAAAAGACATTTTCTGTTGAATCTGGTGGTAAAAATTACGCGTGATGGGTGAATTTGAATGAGAACTTTCTAGGGTTAAATATTTCAACCCTACGGCATGTGCAGGAGATGATTGGTTAACGTATCTTCAGATTTACTCTGGGACCCAATTCCTCCATTACTCTGCGACACATCAGATTTAATTCGTGTCGTAAGGCGTTGGTGAACAATTGGGTCTATTTAAGTTGAGAGAGATGGAGTGGAAACTATAACTTCGGAATTCGCCTTATCACCAGAAAGCTTCCACAGGCACTGCCTTTAAGTGTTAACGTTGCAACCTATCAATTGAGAGACGCGCTCGAAACTATCTTCTTGCGAACACAATCCCGTCGAGGTGTAACTCTCCTGAACCCTTTCCCTCGGTTGACCAAGGCAGTGAAAAAGTTTACACCGCACCTGTCATCAACGGGGTTGTATTATTGGTATTTGGTTTGTTATATAAGGGGAGACGACCGACAACTGAGGTATTTTTCTCTGGTAAGGTTCAGTGTGTTGTAAGGGAATGGTTCTGTTTTCTGCGTTGAAATTGGCCGTCTTCTATAGGAGCTTGGGAGGTCGTAGGTTGGCTCTAATTGGTCGGGTCCTATGGTCGCAGGTACTACAGACTAACCCGACCATGACACCTGAAGACGCCAGCTGGATTGCTGGAGAAACTGTCGTCGCCTTTAGACAGGACAACGCGGAGGAACGCCCGAAAGCCGTTACCAATATGGAGAAACGCCTCAGAAACCTCAGATCCAAAGGAATGGTTACTTGGAGAACGAAATAAACGTGGAGTGAAACCCGATGTCCTCATTAGCCTACTCTCCGCATATGGTACCAAGGCATGCACAGTTTGAGATCCCATCCGATGGACGGAGTTCTTGAATTTATCTCCACATAGCACTCAGTAGGGATCATAATTCCACTGATTATGTCTATATTACTTCCGGGATTTGAACCGAGGACCTCGGAACGTTAAGCCAGAACTCTAGCCACAAAACCGACCTGATCCCCGTAGTAAAATAGTCTTACGGGCTTTATCATGGGTTCCGCTCTATACAATGTCGCATTTGTTGAAGGTTAGATGACAAAAAGTCGTAGTATACCGAGGTATGCAAGGAGAAATACCGATGCGACCTACTTTTTTTCATTGAGCGAATAAAATAATGAACTCTGGGTAATATTTTGCGGATAATCCTAGAAAAGCTGTACGACGTACAATTTTTTCGCTTCCTTTGCAGTACGTGTGAAAAATATTTCAGAGATTTTACTCTAAAATTGGATAACTTCAGAGCATACCGCAGTTGCCACTACATCTGCGTACACTCGCATCTTGTGGTTGAGTCCTGTCTAGGGATTTTCAATGGCACTGTTGGAAACGCGAGTTAGAGGTGTGTTTTTGGGGTAGCAGGGGGTGGGGGAGGAAGGAAGGAAGTAAGTGCGGCTCTCTTTTCGTCGGGAAGGCGCTTGTGCCCAGATGGCGTGTGTCTGTCTCGGCGGCCCCCCTGTCGTCCCCCTCAAAGAGTCGTCTGGACCATTGGCAGGAAAGGAGGGGACTGTCGAGGGAAGATGGCGGGACTCGTGGCGCCTCCACCGGCGGCGGCGAACGGTCAAAGGATGAATGAAGGAATAAAAAAAACAAAGGACGGGGCAGGTGCGCAAGAGGGAAGTTTTGAATGCGTGCGGAAGAGGAGTCGTCTTCTACAAGACTCGCCCGTCTCTGCCCGCAGGGCTGGGACCCGTGCCATGTGAGGTCGTCTTAGTGATCTCTTTTCCTTGAAGAAGTAGCCTTGTTCTACCTTCGGGTGGAATAAATTATATCCTTCCTTCCTGGGCCGGTGACTGGCCCTTGATCGTTTGACTGAATCAGGATTACATATGTAATTCTGGAATTAGCGTCATCTTAACATCTTAATTAAGGATATAAATGTTGCAGGTACCGGCTAAGATTTTTCCCTCTCACTTTTTAGCTCCATTGGCCATGAGGAAGGTTTCACACTTTCACTCTTAACTAAATGCTTACCCATGTATCAATTTTCATGGAAAAGAACGTATAGCTACTCGCAAGTACAATTATCTCTGCAGCTAGTGTTCGGCTGGTAGAGGATATCTAGTAATTTCGCCTTATGCATGAAACGGTGTTACCTTTGGTTCCGAGCACTTTCCTACGCTGGATTAATTTTCATGCAAAACTGTGATGTCCCTATAGTGTCAGGGATATCGCCATTTGTTTTGAAGCGAAGGAAATAGCCTTCACACGACTGGTGTCCTAACGCCCCCGCCACAGGCCCTTGCGACGGCTCGTAGGGTAGTATGTAGGTGTAGAAATATTTTCCTTCCCTTTAGGGCCACCAATTAATTCGATAATGATTATCTATAAATTGCTTTAACTAGATAACCAGTTCATTATGTAAAGAAGTAAGTTAGCGCTTACGGGACCGAATAATAAAATTTATATTTCTATCATATAACACTATTAACTCTGCTAGTCGTCTCTGAGTGAATAGTGTAATGAATACATTTGTAGTCCAAGCAATTAGTTTCGCTCGATTATAATTTTATATCAGGTTCTTATACATACCCGAGTTGTGGGCATAGGAGGCAATCAACATACTTATAACACCGGAAGGAGTATTTGGGGACGAATCCACGAACAACAATGGGTGTTAATAGTAACTTTGGGTGTACTTTGTACTTCATGGCATTTTCAATTCAGATGAGTATTTTAATTGGATGCTTTTTGCGAAAGGCATTAGAAGTTAATAATTTTGATTCTGTAGGTGACAAGTAATTTGTCCGTTTCATGATTACAATTGAAATAATTAAGAACCCTTGTCCCAACTTAGTAAGTTTTTCTGGCTCAATAGATATTTTCTGCCTTTAATTACAAGCTTATTTTCACTGACATAAGTTGGTTACTTGCTTTCATATTTAGGATTAAATGAAATTCTGCGAAGAGTTTTGAAAGCATTAATGCAGAATATGAAACATATTTCTCTGTCATACAAGTCAATTTACGGGGGAAAACTTCCTTTCCGGAAGTAACGCAAACCAAGTGCATCAAACGATGTCGGGCTTCTCGTTAGAGCCAGGAAAATAAATCCTTTCGTTATTGCTGTAGTCAATTAGCCATGTTACTCTTGGGAATGCTGATAATGTTTTGAGTCACGTGCCGAACTTAGTGTGGAAACTACTTCTACTTCTGGAAAAATCATCTGTTTTTCCTCCTCGTTTAAATTTTTGTAGTTATCCCTGTTTGCCAAATGATTTTTCTCGTTCAATTAATGGGATGTTTACTTTTAACCTTTCATTTCAGCAGTCTTGGTCAAACAGTGAATCCAAAGAATTCTTTTTTTAGAATTTTTCCATGATGGCATTTTCAGAGTCATTGTAACTATATAGTTAATTTTCTCGGGCACTTCTTGCATTTTTCGCCTGGAGATAAATTTATCCCTTGTAATTTGATTAGGATGTCATAAATTTCGGTAATATTCAATTCGGTTGAGCAATAATAATTTCTGCATTGCCTCGCGCAGATGGACGAAACCAGCCACACTACCATGCACACAGGTTATAATTGCTCAATTTAGAGCGTAGCTAACTCTTGAGAGTAGTTAACTGAACTATAATTCACTCATTTGAACAATGAATGTGAACTTAGCATTGCTGCATTGTGTTTTTTTGTCACATTAAGAAAGGTGGAGACTTCAGAATTAGGGATTTTCATTTAATATTTTCCCTTTTAAGTCACCTTAAATCCCCGTCGAAGGGTGAAGTGTGTTGCGATGTTTTAAAAAAAACTAAACTTCTTCAAACTAGGTAGCATTTTTACATTTTCACAAGCCGAACTCTTTGTGCGAATTCTCTTATGTCATGCAGTAATAAGACGCTCACCAGAAGAAGATGCATAGATGTCTATCACGATTGGGTGTTTATGATCTCACTCCATAAAGAGGAATATTATCAGAGGCTGTACCCTAATTTCAAATCTTAGCTGTAATTATTTACGTCTATTGCCCTTTGACTTTTGTTTCTTGTGACTTCTATATTTAGAGAAGTTTTCTTGCATTTATGACGGCCATTGGTGTAGTTCACAGTTCAGACTTTGCAAGGATGATGAAATATTCCCTCAGGTCTTCTCGTTTCCCCAATGTTTCAAGGGAACCTTCTATTCAATTGATGTTAATGCAAATATGGATGAGTTATTTGTTGTACCCGTGTGTTATTTCTCACTCCATCGTCATTAGAGTTCCCTCCATAATAGAAATGTTTCATCTTCATCGTCAGTATATTTTCCATATTGTTTAAGCAAATCGCTTCAGCTGGGTTCGCAGTGTCTACTCATAGAAGTAACTAATCCTTTCTTAGTGGATCATTTCCTCGACGTCTATTAACTACGAACGATGTCAAGTAAATCAGCATTCAGAAATTTCGGCTTATCTGACCTATCACGGAAGGAACTAAAAGTGGCACCGTGCGTCGTCTGACTATTAACGGAAGTATTTACTGGTTGAATCAAAACTGGTGACATAAATTTACATGCACTGAAACAAACTAATAAGGAGCTCATTGGTGCAGAGAAATTCCGAGTGTAAGTTAAATTTCTTTGCCATTTCAAAAACTTTTTCTTTTTAGTTTTCGTGCCCGTTAATACCATCAGTAGTGTTTTCTGCTTTACTTCGATGATTGTTATGGGAGTTGTTTCCCACAAGGGGGCCAACATAGCCAATTTTCAGCGGCAATCGGTCTAGTCTTACTCGCTCAGCCATGTTGTTTGCCCGTCCGTGGTCAATCGCCTCCGCAAATAACCCGATAATCTTCCGAGTGTAAGACTTGTTTTAAGGAATAGATATTGTCGCGAGTACCGGGTGCGCAGTATCAACCCAGATGGATAAATTTTTCGTTGTTAACTTCGTGAATTCGTGCTTGACATACCATATAAATATGCACAATCTGTTTCAGGAGTTTTATTTGAAATTTTGAAGGTGGAAGGAATACTGCAAATACACTCGATCCCGGGTCTCCGATGGCCATGAATTAGGCTCAAGCTTCGAATATCATGCAGGTTAATGATCTTTCAGGTCAAGTCACCCGAAAATCATGAAACTCTGGTGTGAGCTATCATATTGCCCGGTTGATGGTCAGCGATATTGCCGACGTGATGAGAGTTGTTATGAGAACTGAATGGAATGGGCCATTCTGCTGGCACGTTTATGCGAAGAATGACCTAAATAAAAACAAAAGCATTTTCGGAGATTCTCCGGATTTATATTTGCGGGTAGTAGCTTAAAAGTTAGACGGCGTAGTTATTTATTCCTCGCATTTAATGTCAATTTATCTCGTGGTCTATTTTTTCTGTGTACCTAATCGTTACAGCCGTGGCAGTTAAAATCGCACCAAAGTAAGACTCGGGATTATACCAGAAAATCTCCCCCACTCCTGGGATTCGAACCTGATCCTTCGATGTGATAAGATGGTACTCCCGTCACTTCACCCACCTGATCCCATGCTGTCTATTACTCTCGTCTCTGCACTCTGATAATGGAACTCGCATAATGAAAGCAGCAAAAAAGTATTACGCAGAATACAGGCTTCAATATAGGCACGTGTGGAATCTTCTAAACCATTAAGGAGGTGTACGGTGGTTTTACTCAACTTAAGTGAATTCGTTGAAACATGCTGGAAACATTAATTTGGTTGTCTTAAAGCTCCCTGATTATTTTCAGAATTATTTGCCGCAGATTTCTTAAGATATTTGAACGAGAAGTGGGCATGAAAATACACGGGTTGTCATGGGAACGCAAGACTTTATTCCTCAGAAAGAACCTTTTCTATTAATTCAATGTTTAATAATTTATATCATCGATAGAAAAATGTATATGTAACAGATTTTTTCTCCGAGCGCTTGAATAAATCCCTCGCGCGCGTTGCAGATCGTGTGAAATTGGCACCACGGTTAAAGGTACTTGAACGTAGATGCATATATCTTACAGGATGCAGAAGAAGAGGCATAAGAACGTGTAATTTCATGCCCAATTTTCGATCAAATATCTTTTTAAAAACTGCGGTAAATAATTCTTAAAATTTGCAGGTAGCTTTAGAACAATATTATTAATACTTTCAGGAAGTTTCATTGAATTCTCTTTCAAGTTGAGTGGAACCAATGAACCTCTTTAAAACAATATCTTGAAATCATAGAAGCCAGAATTAGGGTTTCTGAAAAATTGTAATTTTTGAAAAAAAAAGCTGTTTACTTTTTTCAATTTTCTAAAAACTGCGGAACCCCGTTTTTATATATTTTTTTCTTCATATTTTTACTAATTTGACAGTCAATTTCATATTTTTGTGATGAGCACCTTTATATTATATATCTTTCGTGATAATTTCTAAATCAATGCATTTTTACTTCCCATAATAGTATTTCAAGAATACAAGCGCATTAAGCGATTTGTCTGAGAGGCACGATCTTAATTTTGTACAGAAATTCGTCCAGACCGAAATTTCCGTTGACGTCGGTTTAATGGATGGAATTGTGTCGCACAATTTCTGGAGATTTTCAGTGCGCTGGTCAGAGTTCCTGAAGAGCGTGATTTGGATTTTAGCCATTTGAAACTGTCTTGCTCTTCGGCTGCAATTGATAACCCTTCTTTTTGAAGCAACAAATTCAATTCGTCTTGAAGAGATAAGCTCACACTCTCTGCATCTTTGAGGACTGCTTGAAGTTCATCATTAGGAACTCACCTGCCTCACTGTGTTCGCACTCCACTGGTTTGTGGTTACTGCCGTAAACTGCTTCTTGTCGGTATGGGAGTAATCTGGGTTGTGTAGCCATTTCATCGAGATGAAATGAGCGTAAATGTCGTATGCAATGTATATTTTTGTTTAAAAATTTCCGTTGGAAACAGTAAAACAGAAAAAATAAAAAACAGCTGTTTACTGTTGAATTATTTTAGACTAAAAACAGTTGTTTTACCGTTACTGTTAAACAGTTTCCAGGAACCAGCCAGAATCAAATATCCGCGGCGTAGTACGTATATTTTTTATTCTAGTGGTGAGAGAGACCAATTTATTCACGTACTCATTTTATGAGCCTCGCTGTAAGCGCAGAATGGATTAAGCCCAAAGTTAATCTACTGTGAAATTCAGAAAAAACATTATATTTGTGCCCCGATTAGTGATGTGGTGAGTGGATGGTTTTGTTATATTAGGTTAAATAAATTAGTCTATCTTGCTTTCTTTGCCTTGGTGACTCTGAATAACTTTAGTAAGCTCGTGAGGTCCCCGTGAGGCTAATGATTGAAGAGTAAAATATTACAAAATAGCTCTCTCTTTTTTATGGGTCAGTTCTATTACACTATTTCGCCCACTATGTGTTATACAGTTGTGCTTAAAAATGCTTTGTTTACTTAGGCAGGGAGCATTCAAGCGCATGACGGGGAAGTTAGGACGATAACAGCTGCTGAACAAAGTAAATTGGAAGCCGCCGTGGAAATGTGCTGATGTAAACGAGTTATTAAGATTAAATGGATTCCGTGGATTACAAGAGAAAATCTCTACGAAGATTAAAGGAGAATAGTTGCTTGATGAACTCTGTAAAGTAGGAGGGACAAACTTATTGGAGACAATCGGGGGCATAAAAACCATATATACACTGCAATGGAAGTAGCGTAGAATGGGAAGAATTACCTGCGTAGACCATGGATGGAATAAATTTAGATAATTGTGAGGGATGTCAAAATGAGGAGTAATGAACGATTATTTGATGTTGAAGTGGCGAGAGATGTTACAAACTAATATTCGGGTTGATGACGGCTGATGGTGAGTGTTTTATCTTCGTAAACACACCGATTTCGAATAACTATGCCTTTGCAATGTTCTCTTCATTTGTTGAATGTCTCAAGCGGCGTGAACTTGTGTGAAGGCATCTCTCCCTTCCTTGGCTTCTCTGCTCCACTGACTGGATCCCCTTCTCTTGTGCTCCCTCTTCGGGGGTTCACAAGGAGAGGTGGTTGCGGCTGACTGAGGGTGTTCTTCAGCGGGTGGAAGAAGGATGGAACGGGGGGAAGGAGGATACTGTTGGAGGGGTGGGGGAGCGTCGGGGAAGAGGGGTGGGGGTGAAGACATGTAGGGTCGTGCCTGGGAGAAGAAGGGGGATTGCGTGAGATGGATGAGATTGCGACGAACACGCAACACAACCCCTAAGACGCGCGCGACTTGATTTCTCCGATGCCCTTGCTACGTCTGCAGTTCGTTCGTGAGCGCGTGTTTTGGACGGAGAGTGTTTTGCCTTGCGATGGGCCGGGTGAAAAAAATGAACATTAAAGATGTTTGCCGAAATTGATGTTAGGACAAAAATGTCTCTCATTATAGTAACCTACGAAAGCAAAGAACATAATCTACGAAGCAAAATAATAGGATACAACGTGCTTTTTCTAGTCAATGCAGTGGTTGATTGTACTACCTATTTGTACTACTGTATGTATGTACTGTACTACTGTATGATATGGACAACTGTAGTGGCTCTTGAGGTAATCTTAGTTGTATTATTTAGTATAACGTGTTTTAATGGTAAAGGGCATTTTGCACGTACTGTCTGTCACTTGCAGACAGTTGCAACAGTACTCGGATGAATATGAGGATCACCCCTCCATATTTGATCCGAGCCCAGCGATGCCTAACTTCGGTGGCTGATCGGGAACCGGTGTTACCGTCGTGGCACGCCGTTTCCCAGTAAACCTACGGCAGAGAGCGCAGCAGCACAACACATTTTAACGCATTTTTACCCGGAAGTATTTTCCTCTCTCCAACTACCCGCAATAATTTCATTAAAGGTTTTAAGTGCTCAATAGGTCGTAAGATACGTATAATGAGGAAAGCATTAGTTTTCCTACTAAAGAGTTCAGCCTTTAAAACTAATTAAGTTTCATTCATTCATTCACTTACATCCAGTGAATAAATAAATAAATTTTTTTTGAGAAGTAAAACGTCGCATGAACAGAAAGTTATTTAGCTCATCGCTAGTCCCGCCTGCCCTCTTACGCAAGGTCGCACTTGAAGGGGATTGAGAGTGACTGTGTTTGGGTGCAAGAGAAGGGCTGTTGGACAGGCCGCCTGGCAGTCTTGGCTGGCTGCTCCCTTACTCGTCGGAGAGCTCTCGACTGTGAACTGTGGGTGCCCAAGAGATGGCGGCCCCGTCGAAAGGACAGGGTCACACGGCAGGGGGGTTAAAAGGAGAGGGAGGAAGTTGTGATGGGGGAAGGGGCCGGAGAGCCCTTTCGAGACAGACGACTTGAAATAACAAACGCCGACTCCTTGTGAGATGGAAATGGAGAGGGAGGGTGGGGGGTTAGTTTGTGGAGGATGGGGGGTGAGTTTGGGGGGGGTGGGGGGTTTGGGGGGGGTGGGGGGTTTGGGGGTTCGAGAGTCGGAGGAGGGAGGGACCCGATCTCTCTCAAGCTCCTGGGACGTCGCAATACACGGTTTGGGGTTTGTGGGCCGAATAAGCGCGATGGCTAGAAGCTCTGGCTTCCCACTTTTGAACTTTGTGTTCGAACCCCATCGGTGGCGGACGTTTTTCATTGGCTGGCTAAGAGTAGCAGGGCACAAAATGGAGTAAATAGAGCAATTTATTTACTCGAGTAATACGCTAGAAGAAAATGGGCATAGTAGCAAATATATTTTTTTTATTAAACAACAACCACGAAAAACAGCTCTTATATGGCCTTTATATCGGGGTATTCACAACGGACGAGAACACACAACCATGCCCTGGGAGGTGAAAAATCCTCTCTATGCGGAACTCGAACCCGCGAACTTCTGGTTAGCAGGCGAGGTCGTCACCCAGCCGCCACCGTGGCCGCCAATAGGAGGAGAATAGCATTAGAGAAGGAAGCGTTTAGTCAAGAACGGAGGCATCGTAAGAGACAAGTGCTTTATGCAGCACTAGTCTCTTACGATGCTTTAAATATGGTGAAATATATTCTACTTAAGGTAGTTTAAGCAAGATAGTTCCCTAGTCATAATGGAGACCATATTCGAATTTTATTTTCAAATTACTGCGTCTGTAAGAAGTATGAAGTAAATATTGTAATATTAATGTCGCAAAGATATAGTTATGTATTACCAAAATTTTCAGTAATTAAATAAATAAAGCTGCATAAGTCTCTAACTTGACTCATTTTTTCATGCCGTACACCTAAATAGCCTTCATAACAGCATTTTTGCGATTCTGTAAAAATTACTGCGGTGAGTAATAGATTATTTTTTTTATAAATAGGTGAGGAACCATACAAAATACTCAACGTTAGTTTTTTGACAAAATCTAGGTTTCATAAATTTCTAATTTTTCCAATATTCTCCCTCTGGAGCGCACAATTGTAATCTATCCCATGTAAAACAGCTTGTATGTTCAAGTAAATTACTCGATAAGTAGTACGGGAAGGGGTTAATTTTTGGATGTAATGAGAAAGAAGAGAAGTTTTTCTTTATAATGAAGTCAAATTCATCAAATTCTTGGTGAAGTGATTTTTCGCTCAAACTACCTTAAAAGGAGTTGGTTTTGCTATCCACCCCTCTCAAGTTATGACTTTAGCCATAAAAACATAGTTACGCACTATTATTTTAAAAAAATTTGGCTGTCAAATTTTTTTGTTAAAAAATAGTCACTATTTTGCTGTAATTTATTTTACTTTTTTTGCACTTTACTGGAAGCTACGGACATTCATGCGAATCTAGCCAACCTTTTCAACAGCATTTCTTTACCTACTTTTCGTAGACTTTTTTTCTTTAGCTAATGCTAATGTAGAAACTTCAGACTTTTTTTACTAAGCTAATGCTAATGTAGAAACTTCCACGAGTTTATGAGATTACTCGCCCAAGGAGGCAGTCATGTGAACAGGATGGCATCAGCTGCATAATGTGTCGCAAGTGAGCTCCAGTGCCCCTGTGGGTACCTTTCTAAAAGTTTTACTCCTGCATTCATTACTTCTGTCTCCTTACGTTTCACTTGGACGCACTTCGGAAGTAGGTGTACCGCTCGGGTTGCGGGTGCGATCGGCTGGGACTTAAGAGGTTGCGGGAGAGCAGGAAGCGGAGAGGACTCTTTCGAGGGAGAAGTAGAAATCGCACCGGGAATAAGATGCAAAACGTTTGTGTTCCTCTCAAATGGGCAGGTATGTTCCGGGTTTAGGATCCCTAGACGTCTGAGGTTATATTGCGCCACCCACGGTCGCATTATTTACGAAAAATATCTCAAGGAACTATAAATTAAATGATCCATTGGTTAATTAATATCATAAATAGTTCATTTATAGTTGTAATATATATAATGGCTAATGATTTCGATCTTACTTAAAACACGTTTTAGATTTTCCCTTGTGCTCAGACAATAGCAGGTTCTTTTAGTACCTAGGAATTATATGCTCTTTGGTGGAAATCAAATGAAACTAGTTTCTACTTTTTTCTTCTGGAGTATACTATTGTATGGACAGGTAATGGCAAGTAGAATACTGAGTAAAAATAAGCACGTATCCGGAATGAATATGCTGAAAGCATTTAGCTTCCTTCTCAGAGAATTTTCATTGGTTTATTGAAGAATTAAATGAAAATTATAACCTCGAAAAACGCACGTTTTCATAAGGCTTTGAAAAACGACAAGGCTTAGACAATGAAAAGTTTCGATTGGGATCTCATTAAGTTACGGGTGTAAAATTCTACTCTTTTATAACTAATAGAAAAACTATCGATCTTGAGATTTTGCCCGCGATGCCGAGGTAAAGTTGTAAACTCTGTGATGGAAATACAGATAAGGTAGTAACATTTCAATGTTTGCAAAAAATGCAGTGATTCTAGTTCCTCTAATATATATTTGACCGCAAATCGTCATTAAATTATGATTTTTATGTTCACTTCAACACGGCTGCATCATCCCAATCATCTCATTTCATTTGTTTGATGTCATCCGTATAAACTTGCCCCGAGTCACTCCAATGCACTGCACATCTTTCATTGATGCAGATGAAGATTTTCCTCTAAAGATAAAAGATTTCCAGAAGAGTCAGTTCCTTTGGAAGTGGTTTCCTCGCTCACTGCGGTCTTTCGGGGTGACAGAGGGCGAGCGAGTCGTACTCTCAGTCTCAGGCTGAGACGCGCGAAGGAGCGATTCGAACTGAGCGACTCACTCAGGCGAACCGATGGAACCGTTCAGTGCAGTTAATTCTACGTTCGTAGTGCTGGCAGATGATCGATAGTCAGTCTTTAGTAAGACTTACACTGTTCGCATATGGGTTCTGCTTGGATCTACTTGCATTAGATCCGCTCCATCGTTTCTCGTAGCTATGTGTCACTAGGCTATATACTATGCAGGATTCGGCGCATTTATTTCCACATTAAGTGTTCACTGTGCCATGACTGATGTTTACGATAGTTGATGTTTCAAAGCCATAAGCCATTACTCGTTATTATCCTGCATTTGATAATAGTTATCAGTTTCTCAATATCTGGTGCTTACATAATGCAAAGGATTGAATATTCGTGTTGCTCTTGTTACATATTCACCGGAATGAATTCGCCGGTTTTTAAATAGTTTATTTTAGCTTAAAAAATGTATTCTATCGACCATTTACCTAACGCATTTATCGACCAAGTAACTTGGCGCAACAGATAACGTATCTATAAATGTAATTAGTTTTATTATTGAGATAAATAAAAATACATAAGGAGGCAACTATGTTTACACACTCATCCTTCGGATTTCTAAGTCGGGTTCTATTTTTCAAAAGGCTACTTACGCTCTATCATTCCACAATATCCTTTGTGCACGGAAATATCATTTGTCTGACTGCACTTAGGTAGTAATACAGCTAGCTGAATTTCAAACGGATTGGGCATTAGATATTTAGTACAGGTAAAAAGATATCCGATGGATATTCATTGATAAAAAATTCATTTCGTTTGGTTCGCCGTAAGTCAAGTGCTTTTCACACAAATGTTCCCTCGTGTAAACAGTTCTTTGTCCGTCTCTCGTGCCCTATTCGCTCCGGCAGCGATATCTGATCGGGTAGGGGGGAGGAGGGGGGGGGGGCAGGCGAGAGTCACACAGGGGAGGGGGGACATCCTCCCCTTCTTACGTAGCCGCCCTCAGCACTGCTGAGAACTGTTGGAATAGGGTCTGTATAGTGTCCCACGTGATCTTCGATAAGACCCTCTGCTCTCTTTATCTCCTCACCTTAGAGGGGGATTGGACCAAGGGTCTGGCACTCGCATTAATCCAATGGTTATACATTTCACCCAAAGCTCTCAAGTGGTCAGGCGCTAACTATCAGCGCGACAGATTTACTCTTTAATTGAATATCTGGCAGATTTAAGCAGGAAATCACTTATTTATTTCTCAGGGGGGAAACTTAAAAAGGTAATTGTATAATGAACTCTGCATCCTGAAAAATTCTGGCTCCAGATTGCAGCGCAATAATGCCGTCCAGTCCTTCTCTTGGCGTTTTCGCAGTGTACTTTCTCGGCCATCTTCTTTGTTTACTTACGGTTGCGATGGCGATGTCTCGTGTGTGGTCCCAGGCGTATTTTCAATGGACGCTGATAAACGTCTTACTACAAAGGTAATAATTACAGTATTTTTTCACAACAAATAAAAGATTTATGGCAAAAACATACAATCTTTATCTTTTTCACGCATACTTATTTTTCCATTTGCGCCTGAAACAATTGGCGTTAGTAGCAATCCATACGAGATATCGCAATTCCGTCAGACCCTTGGATGGGACACTTTTTGAAAATGTTAATATTAATCCGCCAAAATGGGAAAGGATACTGCAAATGAGTGGATGGAGAAGGTGGAGGGGAGTGGGTGTAGGCAGACTGCGGGGCCCTGTCGGGAAATCGGCGCTGCATCTGCAAGGCAGACCGCCGAGGAAAGACGACATCCCCCTCGATTATCACGATTACCAAATTTCTATAAAACCGAGAAATAATCGAGAAATGACTTGATTCGAATGTGAGGGATCAGGATTGAAGCGTATGTTTATTTTCTCATCTCTTCACATTGCCGAGTACCGTTTTGTTGAAAATGGTCAGCTTTTAGCAAAGTTATGATTAGTATCATCGCTAAAAAAACCAACGTTTGCCCCTTTCATCAATCTTTTAAGCACAGAATATTGAAAACGGGATTTTTTTTACAAATCTGCGAGCCTGTAACCGTGGCGATGAATACCCCAGCGGTCTGAAAACATCTTCTGGAGTAGTATCCACTCCCCTTTAAGGGTTAGGCAGCGGCGGCGAAGGGTGCGCTGTTCTCTTCCACTACCCTGCCGCCCTATTTCTCTTCTTTATCCTTCTTTATTCCTTCTCAACCGCTATTCGAGGGTGATGGGCGGAGGGTGTCTTGACTAGAATAAGAAGGGGGGGGCACGGGGGTGGCTCGTAAATTTCGAACAGTCGGGGAAGTGGCTTGGAGGGAGTGCTGTGGGAATGCCTTCAAACCTCCCTCCACCCCCCCCCTCTTCGCCCCCCCCCCCGCGGCCAGGGGAGGGGGGTTGCATTTCGATGTGCCACGGGGTGCATTCGAAGCAGTCCCGGAATGGGACGGGGGTGCTTCTTGGAGAAGGGGGAAGTCAAGAAGGGAAGTAGGAAAGGGGGGGGTTCCTGTTTAAGGAGTGCAGTCTCGCTGACTGCTCGCCCTCTAACGTCCCCCAAGTGTCCGCGAATGCGCTTTGCCTAGAGAGGAAACGGATGTGATTTCAACCCCGAGGAACGAAGGAGTGCGCCAACCCCTCAACATTCCCACCCCCTCCCTCCGAGAGGAACAAAGGGAAGGGTGAGGGGAGGACTTTTTATGAAAAGAAGATAAAAAAGAAACGAAGGAAAGAGTCCCGCTCCTCTCCACCCCACAGTCTTCGAGTATATTTCCGTCGACATTTTTTTCTATCATTCCCCTTCCTCTACAGTCTCGTTTTCTCCTCCTCCCCCCTCCAAAAAGGACGCCGTCCTTGGACTTTAACCGTTCGTTCCGAGGATTTATTTATTCCCGAGCGAGCCGTCCTAATCAGTCGTGGCGATGGGTTTACACCGGGACTACTTCCGACGCCCCTCATCAGATAAGTATTATTTTTTTATGGATTCCTATGTGTGTCCGGGAGACGATTCCTATCTGCCTCGTTGTATTTGTACATTTGCCCTCTTCACGGACGCCCACGCAGACAGTCTCGATGGGGGTGCCATAGCAGCGGGCCGACGAATCTCTTCCGCTGAAGGATTTACATTCCGGAAGTTCTCGAGGGGCGGGTATTTTTTCTTTCGTTTTTATCGCAGCTAACTTATGTAGTGTTAATTTTACGTTTTTTTCTCCCGTCGTGAAATATTTGGATTTGAGGTATGCTCAAATTTATCTTTCTTTCGTCACTGAAATATGCGTTAATGGGAGTCTATGTGAGCTTGAGGCCATGTCTACAAAGAGATCGAATATGAATTCATGATGCAATATCATAAAATATTTTAGATCACTTTGTCATGCAGGCATTGAGGGTAGTTTTGCAGCTTTTAACACATTGAAAAGTTTGATCACTCTCTGCTTTACTTGAATCGCTCAAACGTGTTGATTATTAAAAGTGTTTGCTCGCACTGTATAAAAGTTAATTTTTTAATTAGTTTCACTATTTAATATATCCTATGTAAGAAGCTGATGCATTCTTCTTCCTCCCACTGAGTCATCTCTGACTAAGTGACGTATGCTGGATGCTGGGAGTCGGTAAACACTCACTGGTGCGTTTGTTGCTCTAAGATGTGAAATGAGTTGAATATTTTCTTCTCTTATACTTATTATTTTCTTAATATTCTTCTGATTTTCTTCAATCGAAAATAATATTCTTCCATTCCCCTCATCGCGAGTCCTCTAGATCTTGTTTTCCCTTCACATTGGTGGAAGTGTCTCTACTCGGAATTCCACCATTGCTTAGACAATGTAAAAGGTGGTCATGTCTCTGTATAATTTCTATAATAATATTAATTAGTCTCTTAGTGAAAATCCAACATCCCAAGTTGTCATGAATATGTTTGTGGGAAGAGTTGAAATTAATTTAGTCATTATTCTACAAAATGTTTATTGCACGACGCGTTTCACCGATTTAAACAACAAACAAACAAAATAACAAAGGTCTGCAACTGACGTGTCGTGAATCGGTGAAACGCGTCGTAAAATACAAATTTAGTAGAAAAGTACTAAGTATTTTTATTAATCATTAGTACTAATGTATTAAACTTGTACGAAGTGAAGCCTACCCCTGTCAAATTTAATGTAGTCATTGTTTCTGTGCACTAACGTATTTTTTGTGGAGATTGTTCTCCTTCATACTTCGTGAATAACAAACGGTCTTTCACGCTCCTTCTTTATAAAGCCTAGTTTACGATTGGCGTCAACTTACTTCAAACGTCAAACGGGAATTGATTTCACGTTTCACGGTCACGGGTTTCGATTGTCGTGAACTGGGATCACGTCGGCAATCTTCGGTCAACAACGTCAATCTTCGTGTTTATGTTTACATGTTGCTCAGCGCCACCATTGACGATTTTACCGTCCATGCTGAAACGGTTATTAAAATTATTCGACTTCTCCATCTCGGATTTCTTCTACAGGACCCACAGGAGGAACGTGGATGAAACACAGCACAACGTGGCCCAAAGAGAAAGGTTATAAATATAGCCCAAAACTCAAGGCAACAGACAAATGAAAAGCGATACCCGGTAGTCTGTGGTGTGGTAGTTCATACTGCGCATGCGCCGGCGTCTATCATCAGCCGTGAACGTCTAAGTTATGATTGGCTGAACTTCACGTTCACGGTTGAAGTTCGTGGTTGGCGCTTTCACGCAATCGTAAACCCGTCCATAAGATCCCGTGTGTTCAACTGGACTTTGAAGTTGAAGTTCACGTTGGCGCCAATCGTAAACTAGGCTTAAGCCTTTAAGTGTTCGTTGCTTCACAACCGTGGAAACCTCGTGTGGCACTCATGTCAAACCTATTATAGAAAAATCTGGTCCACGAAATTCGTGGCGAATCCATGGAAACGTCGGAGAAACATGGGGGAGGGAGGAGGTTGTATGTAGCAGGAGGCGAGTGGGGAGACCCCCCCCTTTCTTCCTTCCGGGCTCTTCTTGCTGCTGCGGTTGATGCTTTGTAGGCATGGCGCCGGAAATCGCTGCCGCCACCGTGTCGCGGGGGAAAGCTAAGTTAACGGGACGATTCGTTCTCGTTTGCGCCGGTTGCCAGGGAAACAAATTATCTCCGATTAACGGCGGTCCTCCTCCCTCCCACTCCCAGCACATCTGCTACACCACCCATGCCCCAAATTTGGCCAACTTGCCGTTCCGAAGTGGTGTCGCTGTGAGTTTTGTTTGAGGATTGGACACACCTGCAATGATGGAGGACACCTCCAGCGGCATCGTGGTCTATTCATCTGCAAATTACCCTGCTTACCGCAACGCGGGCGTGTGGCAGGCGTGGTTAGGCCACCAGTCATGAAAAAGTGAGGGTGGGAGATGTTAGTACTTCGCTGTTTTTTGTGTGGTCGTGAGTGGCTCCTGATAAACACTCATTCTTTTCCTCAGCTCTCTCATTTTTTCTCCGAAGATGTAAGTGTGGATCTAGAATCGTACACCCTCGTTTCAATCTGAAACACTTATGGTCTGAATTCTTCCGACACTTAAGGCCTAGAACCTAGAGTCTATACTGCCTCCTATCCCAGCACCTCAAATATATGTGTATCCCTGTCTTTTCTCTTATTGAATTTTTTAAATCGTAATCTGTGGCTTACCTGTGTGTTTATTTTTTGCGAAATGTGTGATCATCTCTTGTTTACTTGATTTTGACTCAAGCGAATGAATCCGCGTAATCTTTTATCGTTATAGTCATGTATTTCACATTTATGTTCGCTTCAGCCAACTCAGCTCATTTGCTTGTCACTCCTCTTTGTTTCATAAGTACCGTCCGGCTTTCATCAAGGTGTTTATCTTTATGATGTGAATAATTATTATAAATATTTACTTAAGATTTTTTGTCATTTTTTTCTTTGCAAAAAGGAGAGTGAATAATCGAAAGAACGACATTTCGAGTTAAATTATAAGAGCTTTGCGAAACGATATAACTTATTTGCTAAAAACTCCTCAAGAACATCCATTCGACAGATTTGGCCGTGAATGTGTGGAAATGTGATGCATATATAGAAATTAATTTGTGAAAAAATATTAAAATAGTGAAAGACAGTGAATAAAACCCATTTCAACTTATTGAGTGTTATTTTGCCACTCCATATCAGTTTCAACGAGTACTTTGCCATCCTTAGGTATAATCGTTCATGATGTGCGTTGCGTCGTGCGATGATTATAGCATTCTTGAATCTTGATTTTGTAGTAGAACAATATGAGTGAAAATGTGCTTTAAAAGATTCATTCGGCTGAAATCTCAATCGAGGATTAAATAGATGGTATAGCATTTCATCGTGAGACATGCAGCTGGGTTGCTTATTACATTCACACTCTGAGTTGTTTCGAGAGGAAAGACCCTTTATCGACACCACGCCGTGGCCGCCGCCTGTTATATCCACGCGCCAGTTCCATATCTATCATTCTCTTTACTCCCTGGTTCTCTAATTGTGATCGATACCACCAGGTGTCTCCCAGAGTGCGGTCGCTTTCCGGAAGGGCTGTGGAGACAAACCGAAGAGTGAACTCAAAGCCAGCCAACCAACCCCTTACTCAGCTATCTCTCCCCCCCCCCCACCTTTCCCCCTTCCTCCTCGCCACCCCTCGCTTTCGTCGAACTTAAAAGCAACGGCGATAAAAGCGACAAAGGTTTTTGTTCCCTCTCGCCGTGTTCGAAGGTGGTTGGAGGGTGGAGGGAGAGGAGGGGGGTATAGAGAAGAGAGGGGAGGGTAGTTTAGCCAGGGGTTAGCCTTTGGTGCGGCCGGGAGAGAGAGTTGGTGCTGTAGCTGAGAGGTGGTGGAGGCGGGGTGGGGCAGGAATGTTGGAAGGGTGGAGGAAGAAGAGCCGTGTGCTTTATCTGCCAAAAATAGCATCAAAAACCCGTGAAAAATTCATCAGGCAGCAGTCCGAGGGGAAGGGGGGGGGGGCGTGTATGGAGTTTGGTGAGGGGGGAGGGGTGTTAAGCCCATCCCCTTGTTTCCAAGGGGCTTCTCTTGGGGGTGGGAGGATGAAGGCGGTGAGGGTAAAGGAGGAGGAGGGAAAAGAGAGAGATCGGAACCAACGTCGAGCAAATACACCTCCACATCTACTTAGGGCCGGATTGAGGTCAACGTTCCCTGACCTGGGGCCTTATTCAGTGAGGACTCGGCAAAACTCGGAAATCCGTGAATGTGACGTCACTCCCCCTTGACAAATCTCAACGTTTGAATGGCTCCCTTTGATATTTTAGAGAGGCTGTGACGTCAAAATTTTCGTCACTTTCGAGGCTCGGAATTCCGAGAACATACAGAAAATCCCCCATGATGGAAACAGACGGTGGCGTTCACGAAGTTGGTTTATTGTTATTTAGTGGAGCAAATTACGTAACCGGACGTTAACGGCGCCGTCGATGGACGATGAGCGAACCTTGTGAAAATCTAACATTTCCGCAACTCCACGTAAACGTCAGCCAATCAGAAGAGAGCTCTTGTTCAATTTTCACTAAGTTTCGTTTCCAGATAGTCCATCTTGCTTTTTAACTTCACAGTGGAACATTAAATATGTAATTACTCATTTCATTACTAAATCAGTATTAGTAGGTATTTTTTTCGGCTTATTTATATTTTGTTTTAAAAACATAGAAATAAAATGCTACTTCGCAACTGTTTTGAGCTCCGTTTACAAAACGGTCAATAATTGCGCTGATACTACCGTCAATCGTAATGCTTTCCTCCTTGACGGGGAAACGACGGAAAATTGAACGCTACCGGCCGTTTCCGTGACGTCAGTTAACGTCGATCGTAATCCTGCCCTTTACGCACGCATTACCGTGAGAGCCGCCGCGGAGGTGTATCGCAGTGGGTGTTGGGACACCAACACCAGCCATGGAAAAGGAGGTTAGGGAGTGGGAAAAATAAGTAGGGAGACGGACAAGACGAAAGTTAATCGTTTGCTAACGGTGTGATAGTGTCTCAATCTGTTCATTCTGAAGCCAGTAAAGACATTCGGAATTCGCGTGGCTATCGTTAGGGAAATGCATCTTTCTCATTATGATGCTATCGGTTCCATAGATTTAGTGTAGAGTTAAAATTACATCCTGAACTTACACGATCCCTAAAAAAAAAAATTCTT